>JAOTON010001429.1:0-139460 GCA_034440635.1 Lepas anatifera | reverse complement strand
CACCAAAAAGTTCTCGGATTATCGCAAGAGGGTCTGGACCAGCCCCATATCTAAAAAGACATCAAACATAACCGATCCAAATCCGCTGAACACACGTAGCACTCGCTATACGTACCGGTTCTACTTGCAGTAGGGTCCCTCTGCTTCAGCTTACTCTGCCGCTACCCTTTGTAGTTTCTGCTGGGATAACGGGGTGCCGACCGCAGCAATTTCACCCCCATACGGCCGCTCCACCGCGCTGACTGCTCAGGCAGGGGCCAAAAAGTGTTCAGTGTGTCACCATTACAAATGTCAAACCATAAATGTGCCACCAGACCAGGCTGCAGAATGTGGCACGTTTTGCGTTAGTGGGATACCAATAGACCATCCTAGTTGTTGAAAAACATTGCGAGTTCAAATAACAGGTAACAATTCCGGCGATTTGTTCTGTTATTGGTCTGGAGGAAACATGTTGGCTAATTTTTGTCACCTTGCACACCTTGGGCCGTCATCATTTAGAAAGTCAAAATGGTAGGCTTTTCGACCCCTGTGCTCAAGTTTCCGCGGTCGCCGCTAGGGAGCAGGTGGCGCGGGTGGACTCTGCCGTGCCTCCCGAAGTCGCGTTGGGTCGGGGTCAAGGACGTTTGCCGCTCTGGCAGTGGCGTTCCCTAGACCCGGCGTTCCGGGGGAGCTCAGATGCTGCACTGAGGTTATCTTCTTTTAGGTTTTAGAGGTCGATTATTTTCATCATTACAACCGCTCTGCTCTCCTGGTCTCGTATTTTGTAATGGTTGTCTTGATTAATTTTCATCAGGTTATCTGTCATTTACTAGTCGCTGAGAGGGTTCCAAACGTGGACAGGGACCTGCACGCCTGGAGCCACTTCCTGAGAAAGTTCACTTTCTGTCAAACATCAAGCCTGACAAATGTGACCTGTTACCTTCGTGAGCTTATTCTAATATTGCCCACTCTTTGGCTGGAGTCACTGTCGCATTCTATGATAGATATTCCCATGGCTTCAAATATCCGTGCGTCAAGGTGAGTCACGTTTTCACTCGTTCCTTCAAGCACCCTGTTTGTATTGATTTAGCTTTGTTTTTGGTAAAATGGTTCATGGTTATTTATGCTTTGCTTTACCGTCCACCCTCTTCCTAACTGCACGTCTATCGTGCCTTGCGTATACCCTGTCTCAGCTCTCAGATCTCTTTGCCTTTGCGGCTAGATGTTGTTGCAGCTTCTGTATGGTATAGGATGCGAGTGGTTCACACCCCGGCATAACACTTCTGCTGTTTCTAGATTACCTAAACACGCTATGATCGTGGAACAGATCGTTCCAGTTTCATCTCAACACCCCCACCGTGCCTAACTCACTCCAGCCAGGCTTGCCGCCACTCTGAAACGATTCTCGGGGCGCCAAGACCCACGCGAAACACTCAACGTAGCACACCGCCGTGCATCCCTTCTTGCAGAGCAGGGGTCAGAACAGAAGCTTCAGCATCTTGAATCTTGAACACTTTGCAAGGTAATCAAAAGAGGAAGGCTTTGTCTAATAATAATTATTGGGTTTTAACGATGCACCAACTTCCAGGGTCATACGGTATCTCCAACTCTCACCCTGTTGGAAGGTATTTTTGGCGATCAGATCGACTTATTCAGAGGCTGCACCGGAGCTTGAACCCGGGACCAGTAGCTTAGAAGACAAGGATGCTTTCCACTTAGCCACCTCATCCCCTGGCCCGTCTACATCTCTAGCGAGAATGTAAACACATTTTTGGGGTCAGTTCGCTCTTGGTATCACCAGAGGTCAAAGAGTGCTCCCGTTTGATTACCTGAAGGGTTATGTGCTTATTCATAAATGCTGACAGAAGAGAGACATGGAACACTTGTGAACACCAGTGGAACTGTCCCATCCATCCCAGTCAAATGATTTATCATAGGACTTTGTCAGGTCCACTCCTAAAATATTCAGATAGTCCACTCCTAAAATTGACTTGATCCAAGTCAATATGTTTATTTGAATTCTGTCCAAGTTATTTCCAGTTCGGTTTTTGGAGTCGGAGCTTCACTCAAGTCATCAAGGGACTTGTTAGGAATGAAGGGCTAATTTAGAAGCCAAAGTTCAACGTCCCACAAAGAACAGGGACGGCCGCCCCGCTCAGGTCACCCTCACACTAGCCAGTTGCCAGTCAACCTACGTCGGGTAAATATTGAGCACTGGAGCGTTTCAGGGGAACCGATCCCAAGCCTGGACACGCACTGACACTGCATGCTTCTGAGCACCGGGCCGGAGCCCAACGCTCTACCAACTGGGCTACCGGGGCTGCAAGATTAACATGGACCATCATACATATCAATAAAATTGCAGTAAAAAAGAACATATTGACGTCAAAATAAGGGCTCTATCGACATTACTTATGAAGTTATTGAACCTACATCATTCTCTCACATATCTCCCGTAGCGGAGTTGACATGACCCTAACCTTAACTCAGGTCATTGATATAGAAATTCCGGTTCTCCGTATATTTTAGCCCTAATAGTTTTCGAAGAAGAAGGGCGAGTTTCTTACCCTTCACCACGGCGAAGGTGCCTTATAGCCACCACTCCGACCAGCGTTATACAGTGCGACAGGCAAACGGAGGAAAAACTGCAGAATCTTTTTAGGAAAAACTAGCTCGTCGTAGCATTCAATGACGGAATAAGGCCTCCCTGCGTGAGTGGTGTAAACTTTTCAGCTGGTTTCCTAATCGTATCATGATAACTATCCCGACATGTTCAGCTCTTTTTCATGTTCGATGGTGCATCCAGGGTATAATTTAATTTCTCTCACCCTCAGATTTTCGCAATTTTTCTTAAAAAACGATACTTTTTCACGATCTTGGACCTTGTGCGTTCCCCCGCCAAAATCTCCAGTCTACATCCGCCACTGTGCCACTGTCCACCACCTGGAAATGATTCCTTATCTGCCCGCTGACCACGGCATTCGAGTGGCCTCTTTTTGTCATCGTTCAGTTTCTATGTTACATCGTGACGCGTCTTTCGGTTGATAATGTGATAACATCCATCGTCTCATTTGACCTCTTGGGCCCTGTTTATACCATGGTTTTTCGTCTTTGTCCAGTCATGATCTGCTCATAATGGTTTGCTCGATGACTTTGAAGCAAAACAAAAACAATGTGCATTAAATTATATCCGCCGTATATTTTTCGTCTCAGGCATATAAGCAAAAGAGGGATGAAGTTAGTGCAATACACTTGTCGAGTCACGAAAGCCGGATTATGACATCCCCATGTTACGTAATGGGAATGAGTTAAGACATAACTGCACCACAAAAGAGTGTCCCTGTCGACACCAGGATTTGTGTCGCCTCCATGATTGTATACTCCGACTGGCCTCTGCTATCTCGGCCACTGTCTCCGCCCCTCAAAAATAGTCTAAGTCGCCACCGTCACCCCCGCGCCCGCCTCCGAATCCACCGCTCACCCCCGCGTCCGCCTCCGAATCCACCGCCATCGCCTCCGTGTCCGCCTCCCAAGCCACCGCCATCGCCTCCGCGTCCGCCTCCGAAGCCACCGCCATCGCCTCCGTGTCCGCCTCCGAAGGGTCCTCCGTCGCCTCCGCGGCTTGCCAGTGCGGAGGCGAGAACAGACGCCAGCAGGAAAATCACCTGTAAAGCCATCGCGTGGGTCAATGGGTGCGGCCACTCTTTTTCCCGGCTCAACCTCGAGTTCAGCATATTTTTGGCTCAGAGGGTGATAATCTGAACAGGACGAAATGGTACTGTGTGATTGAGTGGATCAACAAACGCACACGGAGGCAAAAAGGCAGTGACTCACCTGTAAATCGTCTAATTGAGGCAGAATTTCGAAGTTTATCCTTTCTTAGATTGAGCCACCTTTGGCTTAATCTAACATCGTAATGTAACTTAACCAACAAGTCTTTATTTAAGTGTTTTCTGGGGACTGTGGCGGCCCTCGAAAGACTACCGGATTGAGGTTCGAAGGTGGAAAATTATCAGATAATAGGAGTTAAGTGAGTCTGTTTAAGAACCTTGGTATACTTAGCCAGATTATCTTAGCTGTCCTGTCCTCTATCCTTTTGCTATAGCACATCGTCATTATCGCAAATACGAATTTTAGTCATGTAGTTGGCTGCTTTTAGAAATTACCATACCTGCTGAGCTCGTATGACAATGTGATTACTGGTATAGTGGAGGAGAAGGTATGGCAGTGACGTCATGATAATGGTAAAATATATATTATTTTGAATCAGTGTTACGAGCCAAAAGCTAGTCGCCGGTTTCACATACAATGCATGATCACGACTCGTGACCATGCAGTTAATGATGTAATCAGACATTTAGACATTTAGGTAGCGTTCGTATGTGGCTTGGGATGTATAAATTTTTAACAGACTCTTTTAGTAAGGCAGCTTTAGTGCCACGAGTCGAGACCATGCAATGTATGCGAAACCGTTGACTAACTTTTGGCTTTTAAAACTGATTCAAAATAATATGTTTGGCAGATTATGATCATTTTCACCACTTTTACCATTATAATATACTTGCTTGATGATATCGACCAGTTGGCATTTGGAAATCAATATGTAATAAACCTGAAATTGTATATAACTTAACGAGAATGGTGGTTAAAATGTGAGGTTTGATTAGCTTGATTGTATGTATGTCTCCTTTTGACTGAATTGTGTTGAATACTTGGGTGAGGACCACATACATCCCCTCCTCCCTCCTCCACTTTGCCCCGATCCCCCACCACCAAAATTTCTTGAAGCGAATACGAACCTTGCCAACCGGGCCTCCCACACCCTCATGCATTTCCAAGGTATCTGTTTCTTCTACATACTTACCGTAAACTTCATTTTCCCGTCTCTGCGTCCATCAAACTTGAGCAACCCTGGAGCACTAGTTTAGGACTGATGCCACCGCTGACAAAAACCCGGCTTAAATACGCAGTTCTGCAGGCATTGTCCTCATTTCTGCTGGAATTTGGAAAGCCGAGGATGGTGAGCAGGGCTTTCTTGCTCAAGCAGGGAAGTCCCCAGAGCGCGTAGAGTGGGAAAACTTGGTCGCGTGCCGCCCGCCGAGCCTTGGCACTATTCGGGCTTCCGAGTTGTGAGAATGTGCTCAGTGCAGCTTTGGTGGCAAGAATTTGTCAACAGCACTGTTGCATAAACCCTGGGGAGCCATTTTGGTCCCCCAGACCTTCATCTGGTCCTCAGTCCTTCTGGTTTATCCCACTGAAAATCAATGCCTTTCGAGTCCTGAATAAATGAATACCTATTTCCCGTCGGGCAAGGGCTAATGCACCCTTCAATAAATACCGTTTATTGTGCAAAACAGGAAACATAAGACACTGCTGAAGGAAATAAAGAAGCGCAAAAGAACGCAAGGTCAAAATTACCTAAAACAAGCTGTACGTAAAAACGCCATTCAACCTAAGTATCGGGAAATTAAGGTTGTAATCAGACATTTAGGCATTTAGGTATCGTTCGTAGGTGGCTTGGGTTGTTTGCTTTTTTAACAGACTTTTTTCAGAAATTTTTTAGTATCCTATTGCAGTGAGACGCGCGATGGGATTTATGAATGTATTATTTTATCGTTATGCCTGCTCTTATTGTCGTACATCATAGATGTGAACAAGTAAAAAACCATTTCGTGTGAACCGTACTGGAATAAAATCTTTACTGCATCTAAATCTGGAGCTAACATAGGTAGTAACGTATTCATAATGGTATATTGGGGAGTGCTTGAATTTTTATTTTGAAACTTTGGGACCAAACGTCGTGTCAGATTAGAGACCATGCCACAACAGGTCCCTGAGGATCACAAACCTCGGAAAATACCTTAGGGCTGTAATACCCTGCAGGCTCACCTCTAACTCTTTCTTTTAACTCTTAACTCTTTTCCGTCGCAAAGGCGAAATAAAACATTCTTTGTGTCTTATTCAAAAGTTTGAGGAAATAGAATTGAGAGACAGTGCGCAAAGTTTAGGTCGAGTCTACATTGAGGCCGGCAGAGGGAAAAAACGATACGTTATCGGTATTATTAGGTGCTTAATTTTTCACTAATGAGCAATTGTTAAGGATAATTGTTGACACACCATTATAATCCTCTAGTAAATATAAATCAATACATCGAATTACATATACATCTTCCATGCTAAGTCAAGTTCAAGGGCTGATCTGACCTCAAGTCAACAGAGTAACCTAATATGCCCAGGATGCACACCAAACAGGTGCTATATAACCTTAGCAGGTTTGCGCCGCCCAAAGCCCAAATAAATACTAAAAATGTACACCAATCATCCGGTAGCAGAAAGAAATCGCCGTGCCAGTGTATTTGAAAAAGGTGAAGTAACAAGAAATAATGCAGAAACAAATGACTTTTTACGCCTTGAGACATGACTCGCGTGGCCGCCTAGAGCAGACCCGCATCCAGTGCATCCAACACGCATACCTATACATCGCCGATCCCCACCGCTTCGTATACAGGCGCACACTAAACCAGCTATCGCAGACAAGCGTGTACATTCGATAAAACGGCACTGTCGTCTCATGATCTAGTGGCCTGGTCGATTATTTTTAGGGTACGACAGACGCAATGATGGTAAAACGAACGCTCTATCTTCATTTGTCGATATTTATTGGGTGAAGCATCGTAACTGCTTACTTGACCTTAGATAGCTTTTCAGAGGTCGCGGACAAAATTATTTTGATTAAACTGTTGAAACTGGTCCTGAACTTCTCACGCTGGCATTTTCCAGCTCATCTGAGACGTAGACACTGAGCTAAAATGTTCTCACTTTTCGAACTTTTCCCTTGGCTTTAAAATGGAAAGGCCCAAATCTGCCCAAACTCTAGATTACATATAGGGAAAATCCCAGAAAGCAGTATTGTAGCCCAAGACACTATAATCACACACAATTTCATGTCATTCGGTTGAAAGTTGCAGAAGCATAAAATAGTTCCGTGAACTGACCTGGTATGACCTTGACTTAAAATTCAGAGTTAAGATGCAAAATGGATAAAGAAAACTGTCATACGATCTATGGTGGCACTGCGTGCTGCTATTTTCCAGACACCTTGGAAAAATTGGGACTGTAAAAAACCTCATCCGGTTGAAGGAGCGCAATCAGAATCATTTTGTAGCCGAGAGGTGGAAAGGAGCAGGAGAGACGGAAGTGGTGGACACGTCCCACAAACTGCTGAAGCAGGAGAGACATCGTCTCACACTGGGGACTCGACCTTATTTGTTTACCTTTCCTTCTGCTGCCAGCCTGCGACTAAGTAACCTGTACTAAGTAACCTGTACTAGTAATCAGGTTGCTGATTACTAGTAGTAATCAGGTTGCTGATTACTAGTAGTAATCAGGTTTTGCAATGTTATCAATTGATGTAACGTAGTTGTATATAACTGCAACGGAAGCAGTCTTTATGAAAAGCTGTCTGAGTTGTGTTTCATCTTTTGTCCCCCCCCCCCCACTCAGTCACCCCAGGTAGACTGGTAGACACCCCATTCCCTTCCCAGTAAAGGCTGCATGGAGACTCTGCTGCCAGTTCACTTGAATTAGCATGGTGTCAAATCTGACGACACTAGAGGTTCATGGGACAACTTTGAGAACAGCATGCTGCACAACATGTCCAGACATGCATAAGTGCGTACATGTCTTATGCAGTGCAATGCAATAATAATCTTATAAGTGCATACAGGCTTGGCTAGACTCAGCAGAACTTTAGCAAAAAATTCAGACATCTGTGATTTCTCCAGTAGCAGTTATCACCCTTCAGGGGTCAACATTTGCGTGCACCATGACGCGGCGCTGGCGTTTCTTACCGCGAACTATGAACAGCATGATGCAAGGGGGAGTACCCCACTGTCAAGGATGGAACTTTGCAGGGCAACGCGCGTGCAACATGAGTCGATTTTTACAATCGTGCCAGTATGCACAGCTTTTTCTCTGTGCGCGGCAGTGGTTTTAGCCCTGATAGCTTTTGTGTTGCATAACTCTCGCTTGGCATATTTGTCAAGCTTTGGTTCGGAGAGGCTACGCATCAACCCGTGGACATGATGACAGTCATATTTATTTCATAACTCACACACAGATACGCACATATAATAGAAACCCGTTAAAAAGGCGAGAAACGTTGCATTCATATCACGTCCCCCAATAGCCGCTCCCATCATCCATCGATAAGCTATAAAAAGCCGCTGGTTGGCATCATGACACCAGGGTCAGTCGCGGACGTCGATCGCCGACGGGCAATACACGGATAACATGGACAAGCACCGGCATTCCCACTGCTGATCCACAAAGTGCACCCCGTCTATCAAGAACTCATTAAGATTCAACGGTACCCTAAAAATGTGAGTTCAAAACGCCGAAACATCTACCTGACCACCATTTTACTAGAAGCCACCACCTTCACCACCAGAGGTTTTTACGCATTGACCCTACGGCCAATCGATTCAGATCCCGATCTCCACAGTCTTTTGGAGATCATGAAACAAGAGGTCTAGTCCAGACCCTCTCTCGAAAATCCGAGAGCTTTTGGTACCAGGTCCTTTTTCAGAAAATACCAAGGCCTTTCCGAAATATATACGATAAATGACGTAAGATAATGTAACAAAGGCGCTATTATTATCTAATAACTAATTCAGAAAATCATGATTCACTTGTTACATTGTTTTGCATCATTTACATTGGGACATTTTTAACAAAGCAACTGTCACCGATAGCAGCAGTGCTAGCGTACTTCGTCCGGGAACAGTAGACACAGGTCTACACATGTAGACTGCGTGTGTTGACTCTCTGTCCCTCCCTCTGCAGTCCCTACTGTGTTATTGTGACACCTCTGTTTCAAGGTGGCAAGTGAAGGTTTGCTTAAATTATTAAACGACTCATTATGTTCTACCATAAACGCAACAAAGTTGCACAGTAACTTCAGCAGTGATGAATTAAGGATTTAGTTGTAACTGGGGCATTCACTCGAAAATTTAGATACACTGTACACGATGCAAAAACATACAACAGGATGATAATGAG
Organism: Lepas anatifera; assembly: GCA_034440635.1. Lineage (NCBI taxonomy): Eukaryota > Metazoa > Arthropoda > Thecostraca > Lepadidae > Lepas > Lepas anatifera. The sequence continues at coordinate 130,421 of JAOTON010001429.1, read as the reverse complement.
AGACGAATATATCCAATTATCTACGTTTCTTTTTGGACTTTTCTAATAAATTATTTTTCGATTTGATCGTTACTAACTCCATTTAAATATCACTTCGGACATGCAGACGTTTATCAAATGTTGATAGATCTCGGATTGCTGAGGCCATTGGCCAAGAATTTGTGATTCTACACATTGCATTGTGCTGATTCTGATCAGGGGCGCAGCCAGGGGGGCACAGGGGGCACGTGCCCCCCCCATCGGTGCCGGGGTGCCCTTTTGATTGCCAGGTGGTGTACCCTCTTTGGGCCGTGCCGCTCGAAATTTAGTGCCCTACGCCGTTGAGCCTAGATGGAAGTAGACTGCATTTGAAGATTTAAATTATTGTTTGACAATTAAGTGCCTTTTTGGTCAGTTAGGGCATTCTGTCGCCTTTTCAAGCACCCGGGAAGAGTATAGGCACGTAATCCGTTTCCAGATAATGCTGCATCGCCGCCAATAATCGTACGGGCGGAGCTAATCTGGTGCCCCTTGAGCTCATCGGGTGCCCCCTGAGCTCTGGTCTTGGCCCCCGGAGCTGACCATGTGCCCTCTGAGCTGATCTGATGCCCTCGTAGTCAATCTGGTGCCCCTCTGAGAAACTAATTGTGCCTTCTGAACCTATATAATACTCTCCGAATTAGTCTGATGCCTCCGAGCTTGCCTGGTGCCCTATTAGCTGTTTTAGTGCCCTTTGAGCTGATCCGGGCCCCTGAACTTATTTAAGACCTCCCGTAGTTTATCTATTGTCCAGGGCCGCAGCCAGGGGGCACAGGGGCACGTGCCCCCATCGGTGCTGGATGCCCTTTTGATTGCCAGGTGGTGTACCCCCTTTGGGCCGTGCCGCTCGAAATTTAATGCCCTACGCCGTTGAACCCAGATGGAACTAGACCGCATTTAGCAATTTCAACTACCGTTTGACAATTAAGTGCCTTTTTGGTCAGCTAGGGCATTCTGTCGCCTTTCCAAGCACCCGGGAAGAGTATAGGCACATAATCCGTTTCCAGATAATGCCTCATCATCGCCAATATTCGTACGGGCGGAGCTCATCTGTTGCCCCCTGGAGCTGATCATGTGCCCTCTGAGCTGATCTGGTGCCCTCGTAGTCAATCTGGTACCCCCTTGAGAAAATATATGTGCCCTCTGAATCTACATAATACTCTCTGAGTTAGTTTGATGCCCCCGAGCTTGCCTGGTGTCCTTTTATTTAGCTGTTATAGTGCCCCTTGAGCTGATCCGGGGCCCCTGAGCTTATTTATGTCTCCCGGAGTTGATCTACTGTCCCGGGGGTGCAGCCGGTGGGGGGGGCACATGCGGCACGTGCCCTCATCACTGCCGGGGTGCCCTTTGATTTCCAGGTGGTGTACCCAATTTGGGCCGTGCCGCTCGAAATTTAGTGCCCCAAGCCGTTGAGCCTAGATGGAACTATGTAGACTGCATTTGGCGATTTGAATTATTGTTTGACAATTAAGTGCCTTTTTGGTCAGTTAGAGCATTCTGTCGCCTTTCCAACCACCCGGGAAGAGCAAAGGCACGTAATCCGTTTCCAGATAATGCCTCATCGTCGCCAATAATCGTACGGGCGGAGCTAAACTGGTGCCCCTTGAGCTTATCGGGTCCCCCCTGAGCTCTGGTCTTGGCCCCCGGAGCTGATTACTTGCCATCTAAGCCGATCTGGTGCCCCTGAGTCAATCGAGTGCCCCACTGAGCAAATAATTGTGCCTCCTGAACCTATATAATGCCCTCTGAGTTAATCTAATACCTCCGAGCTTGCTTGGTGCCTTAGTAGCTGATTTAGCGCCCCTTGAGCTGATTCGGGACCCCCGAGCTGATCTCATGCCTCCCCAAGTTGATTCTGTCTCCTAAGTCAATATGGTGCCTCTTCAGCTGATTAGGTGCCCCCTCAGCTGATTATTGATGTCTCCTTAGATGGTCTGGTGCCCCCTGAGCTGGTTTGGTGGGCCCTGAGCCCACCTTGTGTCCCCTGAGCTGTTATGTTGCTCCCTGAGCTGATTTAGACTCCTGACATAGTCTGGAGCGCTGGGAGCTGATCTGGCCCCCGAGCGGATCGATCTGGTGCCACCTGAGCTGCACTAATGCCCCTGAGTCGATCTGGTGCCTCCTGAGCCCATCTGATGCCCTCTGAGCTAGCTGGTGCCCCCTGAGCTAATCTGGTGCCCTTTAAGCTGATCTGGGCCTCCTTACGTGATTTCATGAGCAACTCTAAAGCCCTGAGCTAGGCTCACAGAGGCTGATGAGGGCCCCTGAGATGGTATGGGGCTCTTGAGCTAATTAAGTGCCTCCTGACTTGATCTGGTATTCCCGAGCTGGTCGGGGACCACTGATCTGATTGTTTATCCCCGAAGCTAATCTGGTGCCCTATGGGCATCTGGTGTCCCCTGAGCAGCTCTGGGGCTTTTGAACTGATTGGGCCCCGAGCTGGTGAGGATCCCTGAGCTGATTTCGTGCCCCTGACTTGAACTTGCCCCCTGCGCTGATCGATCTGGTGCACCCTGAGCAGATATACTGCCTCTTGAACTTAACTAATGCCCCCTGAGTCGATCTGGTGCCTACTGAGTCATCAGTGTTTCTCCTGAGCCCATCTTATTCCTTCTGAGCTAGTCTGGTGCCCCATGGCTAATATGGTGCCCTTTGAGCTGACCCGGGCCTCCTGGGTTGATTACGTGATTTCCTGAGCAGCTCCCAGACCCTGAGCTGAGCTGGGCCCACAGGGGCTGGTGAGGGCCCCTGAGATGGTATGGAGCTCCTGAGCTGATTAAGTGCCTCCTGACTTGACCTGGTATTCCCGAGCTGATCTGGGCCCCCAGCTGGTCGGGAACCACTGATCTGATTGTTTGTCCCCGAGGCTGATCTGGTGCCCTATGGGCCGATCTGGTGTTCCCTGAGCAGCTCTGTGGCTTTTGAACTGCTTGGGCCCCGAGCTAGTGAGGAATTCCTGAGCTGATTTAGTGGCCCTGACTTGATCTTGCCCCCTGGCCTGACTTGAGGCCCTTGAACTGATCTGGGGCCCCAAGAGCTGATCTGGGGCCCAAGAGCGGATCTAGGTTCTGAGGGTACCCTGAGCTGGTCTGGGCGCTGAGCTTGTGAGAGCCCCTTAAGTTGGCTTGAGCCCCCTGAGGTGATCTGGCGCCTAAGACTGTTCTGGGGCTTCTTGAACTGGTTTAAGGCCCTATGAGCCTATCTGTGGCCAATTGAGCTAGTCTGATGACCTCATCTCTGGGACCGATGAGCTAGTCCAGTCCCTCGGTGAAGCATGAGCTGCTCTGTGGCCCTGATCTACATCAGGGGCCCCTGAGGTGGTCTTGAATAGACAGATAATAAGAACACAAGGCCAACTCCCATAATCTCGGGGCGGGGTCACTGAGCTAGTCTAGTCCCTGGAGGCACAACTGGGGGGGGATGGGGGAAGCTGCTCTGGAGGCCTCTGATCCACACTTGGGGGCCCCAGAGCTGGTCTTGAATAGATGGGGAATAAAAACGCAATGGAAACTCCCCTTGTAAAACGGAGCTAACGAGGAATGAGGAATCTCTAAAACGGCTTGTGATACCTAGGCACTCCAGGTTATATAAATTGTTTATTATACTGGTGGATTCTGGGAAGGGATGATAAAAAGGCATGTGCCCCTGACCTCAGAGCACAGTCCCCTAAACCAGGATTTCTACTAATTAATTTAAATGAAGAACTAGTTTTCACAATTTTCAGCCCAGTCACACCATCCCCATCCAAACCACCGGCCTGTTCACCTTTTATTTACTCTTAACTGGGACCGATCCTTGAGAACATGGAACTTAATAAACGTGTTCAAAAGGTATCTCACAAATTTTTCCGGCAGCAAAAATGTGTTCTTTCAAAGACACTATGCCACTCCTCGTCCCACGGCGATTGTGGGAGGCAAGGTACTTAATCCGCGTTTAGCCAGGGCTCACTCGTCACGACAAAACCAGTGGGCATAACAAATGAATTTTAGACCCCAATATGCCTTGTCCTGCACACTGTAACAGATATCACATGCTCCGCTGATTTCTCCGATGTTAAGTACTTGTATGAGTTGGCTGATTTGTCCTTAAATCTATTCAAAACAGTCGTGTTTGGGCTACTTCCATGATATTTTGGTGATATTTTTCCTTTTTTCGGTTTTAATCGCGTTTTCCTTCTCTTTCAATGATTTATTTGCATTTTTAATGAAGCAAAGATGCCCAAAAAATGATATAAACAAAGATATAGTAAGTTTTTTAGGCTACGTTAAAAAGTGCCCTTTTTTCCCCGGGGTGCCCCTCAAAGTTGGTGTGCCCCCCCATACCAAAGCTCTGGCTGCGCCCCTGATTCTGATATAGATAAAGGGCTGTGCACGAATATATAGTCCCAGTTTGTTAGATCCATTTGTTTTCCAGGATTCTAAGAGGTAGGCCATTAAACATCTTGTCAACATTTGCAGGCCTTTTTCTTAAAACCCATGCGCATTCCGGATGTGAATGCGTATGTCCGGAAAGACCTCGCAGGCTCTGCGCGCCCGCTCGGAAATACCAAACAAAACAGGAAGCTAACACAGGACTTCCTGGCTAGGAAGGGAGGAGATATCAAAACCATCAAATCACCCGGTATGACAATTTACCAATAAAAAAGATGACGAAACTGCAAATACAAGCACAGGGGCTTCGAATATCCACAATGTATGGAATCATTTTTTGTTAACTATTGTTCCATGCTAACCTAACGGCGGCCGGAGAGAGGGGCTGGTAAACCCAATCCCCTTCCAGGTCTAAAACCAGGGATTTGATTCGAACAGGGATTGGTGCGTATCCGGCCAAGTGGTCGCCACTCTCATTGATTAGTTTCCTCTAACGCTCTCCTCCTGTGTTTGTCTTACTCATGGGAATGTCAATCTGCATATGTTGTTATTTTTCGTAAGAATGCTATTGCGATTACTTTTAATGTAGGTGTAAAGTTTGACACGTTTGTAGATGGAAAAATTGGTGACAAAACCGCGGAGCTGAATTTCCCTTTTAGTGTTCAACGTGATCTGAATATGAAGTGTTTTGCATCTCTATGAATCTACCAGTTTTTATGTGGCCTTCCGGTCAGCATGCTCCCGTCATTCAAGCGACTCACTTTCTTCTCCGGAATGCAAAAGTGACAAGAGAGCTGTCAGTCACCACAGAGGCATAACCAAGAAACTCTGCATGCAAATATCAATATGGGGTACAATTTATGTGAAAAACAAATATTTACGATATTTCATAATACAACTGCAGAAACGTGGTCTTCATCGTCACGAGCCGTTTCTAATGCTCGTGCATTTGCCTCTGAACTAACCTCATGTCGGAGGGATATCTGAGGTAACCAGCGTGCCTAGAGTTCATTTAGCCTATTATCATGTGATGTACTCAATTTGTTAGTCAATGCCAACTGGCCCGCTTCAGCATCAAAAAGCAGTTCGGCAAAAAGCTGGAAACACAGCGTAGCAGCATTGCCGGCATCATCATCAGGCACATCATTAAATCCCCACATGGCCAGAGCCTGAACAATCACGGACCTCAGCTGGATCCGAGCAATATCAGGAATGCCATTTTCATATACCATGCATTTCGCAAACATGCCATCTTGATGTGCTCGCTGAACAAAGGGTCATATCATTGTCAGCAGCACGCTACACTGCGTTATCTGTTTCTTCCTCCACACACAACAGCTCCGTAAAGTGTGTGAAAAGTTTAGCATCAGACCTGTAAAAAGCCATAAAAGAGCAGGCCCTGCCATAGTGGAACTTTTTGCAGTTGATTGCATATCATTATGGGTAGTAAATTATTTTCAAGAGGCCAAAGAAGCGTTTTTTTAATATATGCCTATTTCACGTAAGTTTCTAACAGCTTTTATAACGCGTGAATGAAGGCATGACGTGGCAGAAATATTATAAGACATCTACCACCAGAGGTGTGGATTTTTATCTCTTTGGGGTTGCCACGGCACCCCAGTGATGTGGTGGGCACCCCCAATGGTGATTTGGGCACCCCCACCAAAAAGGTGAAGCAAAGTCCTTATAAGGTGCGTAGATAGAGGAAATTATCAACAAATACCTGTTCCATAGCGCTGTAGTGGCATTTTCCCAACTTAATATTTTATCAACCAACGGAAAGCCTCAGACATAAAAGACAATAAACATCGATGATGTTTCGAGTTCCTAATTAGATGTTGCGCCTTTTTACCATCCAACACGGAGAGCAGGGTAAACACGGAAGCAGCACGTGCTTCCCTCTTCTGGTATATCATCTGGCTGTACTTCGGCAGCGCTCCCTTTTAGTCCTCACCATCTATATGTAAGTCGTCCGACGGTTAAGTTTCAGGTTTATGAACGACTCTCTCCTCCTTCCCTCGGTTACCTTGGGACTGGACCCCAATCCTCTACACACAGCCGAAACCCATCTCGACACTCCTGACTTCTTTTTTTCGAACAAATTTTGTATTTTCATTCTTACATTGCAAGGTGAACGAAACGATACGTCGACATCATCACAACAAAGGTGGTAACATGGAACACACGGAAAACTGGACTGTCAAGACAGGCCACGACAAGAGTGAGTCTACACAATAAACAGCCACAGATAACAGTGAACAAAAAACAGAACCGACAAAATCTACCGCAAACAGCAGCCGCCGTCTGTCCCAATCAGTCACAACAAGTCATTTTCTATCTCTCTTTCGGCCCTCCCCTTCCCCAAACCCTTCCCCTCCCACATGAAGTACTTTCACAAATTTCCAACCTTTGAAAAGCTCTCAGAAATTTAAATTGTAGGCCTCTCGGAGTCCGGCCTAGCACCTAAACTTCTTAAATGCTTAGTTCTGAACTTTCATTTATGAATGGGACCCATCTTTCCCGGAATTTGTGAATTTTACTAGTTCTTTTGGCGATCACTAGTTCGATGCTAAATTGTTTCGCAATAAAAGTGAGGAAGTTACCTAAGTCCAGTCTTTCTTCTCTAACGCGCTGATAAACTATAAACTGTTTCGCATTTAGAACAATGAAGTTTACTATGTTTGTGGTTGAAAGTGAACCAAATAATATGTCTCTCTCGTTAAGACTTAACTGCTGCTCTAAACTCAACTTGCAATTTATCCTGATCAGTAGTTCGTTCCAGAAATTTAAGGTATCATCACAGAATACAAAGAAATGCTGCAGTGTCTCAATTTCTCCACAATAGTTACAGAATGGGTCCGTCGTGACGTTTCGGATACAGAGGAATCTCCTAGTTGGGAAAAAACGATGAGTTATTCTATACTGTAGACTCTGCAATTTAGTGCATTTAGTAATAGCAAACGGAAGCGCGTACATTTGGCTCCAATCTTCAGAAAAATCGATCCCCTCGTTTATCCATTTGATTTGAGCATTTGGAATAATGTGTTTTATGAGTCTTTGTCGAAAATATTTCGATTTAACTGCTTGAATCGGGATTGATTTGCCATTAATGCTTATTTGAGACACAACTATTCTGTCGTTAGCAGAAAGCGATTGAGAACCGATAACTCGTCTCCTCCATTCCCTGGGTATCGACCGGCACCAACCCATATAGTTCAGAGGATTTACACCTCGCAATGAATGTTTTTCTTTAAATGCAGTTGCCGTCAGCATCTGTCCTCGGTTATCAAGAAAATCATCCACGAGAAAAAATATTACGCTCATACAACGTGCGACAGAAAAAAGGACGTCCTTCTACCCTCAAGGCTGAATTATTCCAAATGATTTGTTTTCTTATGTCTTCATCACTAAGCGGTTCAGCTATCGGCAAGATCTCCCGTAGCCATTGCAACATCTCTCTATAAAATTGGGGAATCCTCCTTGACTTTACCCATTCATTTCCGTAATTCATGTTTAATACTTGTTTAAGGTCTATACCCAATCTTATTTGTAGAATTTTGCTAAGCGTTGAGTCCTGGTTGTCCACGAGTCTTCCATACCATGAAACTCGAACAGACTTATGAATATGTTCTATATTTGGTGCATTCAATCCACCATTCTTTGTGTCCTGATACAGGACTTCCCGAGCAACTTTGGGAGGACGACCTCTCCAAATGAACTTCATTATTTTGCTCTGGATCAGGTTTAGGTTTTTATTATTTATTGATGAAGCTGCCATTGAATAAATAACCTGTGAGATAACTAAGGCTTTAATAACAGTAATACTTCCTTTCTGCGACAAACTTCTCTGTGACCACTGGTTGAGTGTTGCCTCTGTTTTCGAGAGAGCAGGTCCAACATTATCACATGGATGCAAAGCACTAAAATGGATTCCTAATATTTTAACTTGCCTGCTCGGTACCCGATCACAAATATATTTCGTTGAATGTTTAAGTGATCCAAGCCACATAAATTGACATTTGTCTACATTTAATTGCAATCCTGAGGCTAACCCAAAATCTTTTGTAACACCTAGAGCCGCCTGGGCGGCGCGCTCGTCCTTAAGGGTGCGTTATCAATGTTAACCCTATGGGAGCATATTTCGTGAAATATCTCGTAAAGTAAGGTGGCCATCGTCGTGATTTTTTCACCAAAAGTAAACAATATGTGTATCTTTACGGCAGTTGATATTTCAAGCGTGACGCATTTCTGGTTTTTGTACAATTTGACTTTCTTTTTCAAATTTCTCAAACTTAAAGTTTGAATAACTTTTTACATAATATAATCATTGAAACAGTGTGAGTGGGCCTATGTTCTAGGAGCCAGTCTCCACAACTCTGTTGTTGTACTTTTTTGAATTTTTGCTTTATAAGAAAGATATTAGAAGCTGAAATTTGAAAGCGTTTTCCAAAAATTCAGGGTAAAAATCGGAAAAACGGAAACAACAGAGTTTTGCGGCTATCTCCTCTATACAATTTTCATACAGAATCAAAACCGAAAAAGGCTCGGCGAAAAAGTTATTTCAAGTTTTATAAAACTTTCCCAATAGATGGCGCTGGCAGTACCAGATTCGCATGAGTCGCCGCTGAGCCAGGTCTGTTCATTCATGATTTGGTGAATGGGACAGGAGCAGTGGCATTACAAGAAATACTTCAAGGTGGTTGATAGCAGAGAAACTGCAGTTAGAAGCCAAAGTAAATATATTCAAAAATTTGGATAGGAAATATTGAACAAAAGGAGAGCCTATAGCCTGATCACCCCTTGGCTACGCCACTGGCACACGGACACCTGTTTACCGGCGTGACCGGTTCCTCTGCGCCTCGGGCGCGCGCCAGTCACGTGGCAGCCGACTGAGGACGGGATCCGGCTGCTGAGGCCCTGCTGAGTGGATAAGGACGTCTCCATTGGGCAGTGCCGGATCTAGCCGGTCGGTTGGAGGGGGGGCAAGGCAAAGTCGCAACAAACAAAAAACGTCACACAGTGAAAAATGTTGCCGCAATATAATTTGACCGTAGCTTTTGGGAATGCCCAGGACGAAAGGCAAAAAACCATCACGGGGTGAAAAATATGCGCACAAGATGCTTGTTTTTGCTATCCACGGCCCAATGCTTACACTGAAGTTGACTGGTTCTGTTTGAAGTTTAGAGTTAAGGGAACACAAATCTCGGTTATGAACTCAAGCGGAGTCGAGGCAAAAAGGAGGTCGATGACTTTGTGGGTGGAGGGGAAGGCACAACATAGTTCTACCCGAGCTTGTCCGTTTGGGGGGTAAATATTTTTTGCCCTCCCCTCTGGATCCGCCACAGCCATAGAGTTTGCATGAACTTTGACTACCGTGTTGTCGAATCAAATATTTGAAATGAGGATATTAAGGAATTGTAAAAAAACAATGGGTTTCACCCTAATTAATATTACATCATCCCGGTCATCAAAACTGGTTCAGTTTTTACCACCCCAACATTCAGTCATCTCCGCAAGGTGTTTTCTTATTGGATCGATGGTCTAGACGAGCGAGAGGTGAGCTACAATGATGTGTCCAGGGTAAAGATCGAGAAAACGAAAACAACAAAGTTTTGTGGCTATCTCTTCCATACCATTCCCATACAAAATAAAAATTAAAAAAGGCTCAGCAAAAAGTTTTTTTAAGTTGTATAAAACAGTTTTCAAGTTTTATAATAAAATCTACACTTCTGTCTTTGAAAAACTTCCAAGAATCTAAAACGGTGCATCGCACCTGCTCGTACCAAGAAGTGAAATCTAGCTGCTGATGTTTTATCATTTTAAGTCCGCCTAACAATTTGTTTCCTCTCAAAAACCATGATCAGTGCTCTTACAATTTCCAAACTGAGACGAAAGCATCAGACTTCATCCGACCGATTGTCCAATCATGACTGATGATATTTCGGTAACTTCTGTATTCCATTAACAAGAGAAATAGCTACTTGTCTTGTGAAATAATATCGTGGTAATTAGACGAAAATAGCTAATTCGGGCTTGCAAACGTCCCCCCAGAAAAAATACTCGGGAATTTTAAAATGACTAACCGACCGAGGAGACAGAGAGGGGGACAAAAGGTCCGACGGGAGCGTTTATCTCTACAGGGGAGCATCGCTCAGGGGGTGATGTTTTCATCGAAAGCAGTCGAAGTGTAGCCCATAACAAAATTCGAATATTTTAGTGGGACTGATGTTTTAAATCCAAGCAACCATGTATTATTGTTGTGCTATAAAACACAAAATGAATGAAATAAAGCAATTTGAAATAAGGCAGGAGGAAAAAATTGGAGCAACACTTCTCAGTTATTACACATTTGTATTTACTAAGAGGCAGGGCCGTAGCCAGGATTTCGCTCGAATTCCCTGCGACAGCGCCACAAGAGCCCTGATGGGTAACAAGGGCCCTGCTTGTTACAGAACAGAGTGCTGAAGAGGGCTTGAGAGTGCGCTGTCTGGTATGAAATTTCAAATTTGGCCACAGATCATAGTGGAAGGAGCCGCGCTTCGCGCGGTCCGTATCCCCAGGGGGCCCTTCGGTCCCTCAGGGGGGGCAGCTGTCCCTGCTGCCCCCTCCTTGGCTACGCCCCTGCTAAGAGGTCTCAGTAAAACATTAATGGGGCTTTGCGAATTCTACCTATATTTTTATATTACGATTGCTGTAATATCCCAAATATATGATTAACTAATAAAGCATACACAGCATGATCAGGGGTACTGAGCATCATACTAAGCCGATGGCTACCACATGTTTTGGACCAAAAAACAGTCAATTATGTGCAGACCCTACATTGTCACAATCATGGATGCAGTTTTTTTGCCTATGCAACAATACCGGAAATCATGGATCTGCCGATGTGATCCTTGCTCCAATTGGTCCCATAGATCCGACGGAGTGGAGATAAATCTTCATGACATACAAAGAAGATTCAACACAAAGTCGTCATTTGGGAAATGCAGTCCTGCGTTCACTTCCTTCCTATCGCTCGCTAGCTCACTCCGTCTCATGACCGCATTTCAAGCACGTCCTTTCTTTCAAGTCTTACCTCCTCTTGTGGACCAGTGAGGGTAACTAACAGGCTGTTTTCACAAAATGAGCCTCAGGTGAGACCAGGCAATTTCACTTCCAGCAAAAATATTTATTTCGTTTTTAATGGATTTGTGGGCACAGTAAATTTTTCAGTGTGATTAACTGGCAGCAAAAATAGGCCAGAATCTGGTTAGCTTTCAGTTTTGCAGTGGAAAATGTAGTGCCAGAGTTGGAGGCTGAAGGTCTATGGTCCCCTCACTTTCTGGCCAGTTTCGGCCTGCCTGGCCGGGAGCTGGATAGCGCACATTGTTCTGCAACTGGACAATATGAGCCTTCATGAGTCTACTAACATATGAAATGTTGCTGCATTGGTGTCTTTTAAAATCGATGTGGCTTCATATTTTGCCTATGTTTGTTTAAAAATGAGCGCCCCGCAAATTTTCCATGATATGGTTTATTTTGGACATCCGATCAAAATTTGGTCTTAATCAGGTCACTGTCCGCGTTCGAGAAATCAGCATGAAATAAATTTTGCATAGTTGCAGCTAAAAAAAATCGTACCAGAAAGCTACGGGGTGTGTTTTCGAAATAATATTGACAGAATAGACCATTCTTAACACATTTAAAGTACAAATGAAGAATAGGCTGAGCTACTTTGTACCTGATTTGGGTCAAATGGCCTAGTTGATCCAAGACGGCGTTTTTACCGATGTGAGCTGTGTGCAATATCAAGGAGAGACGGGTGGCAGGGAACGATCCTGAGGGAGGTTTATGCCGAATTGACCCGCCCGAATCCTTTTCATACCTTTTAGGTACCCAAATAATCGATTTTAGGGGACACCTAGAAATTGATTGGTCTATGATCACTAGAAGCAAAAGCCGCCGCGAGAGATCTGTTCCAACGAGTGAAACCCCCAAAAATTATCATCCGGGGTCAGCTAAGATCTATGGAAGCCTTCTTCATTTGTTGCTCATCATCCTCCCTCAGCAGGGCAAAACTTCCGACAGCGAGAAAGGTCTAAAATACAACCTTACCAGCAGCCGGAAGATCCGGACTTTTATGGAGATGCCACTGTTACCAGCGCAAGTTTAAATTTGAATAGATTTTTGATCCATGGCGTCCACGGAATACACTACAAGTGGAACTTCCGATGACTGCTTGATGGAATACTTTTGCTGACAAAGAGCAGAGTGGGAAGGTGACACTCAGAAAAAAGACGCGTTCAGTATGTTGATAATCTTTTGGATTTCGCAGCACTCCATTCTGCAGTGTCTCAAAACTGGTTTTGCATTGGGATAGTGAGTGTAAAATTCACGCTTGCAAATATGGAAGGCGAGTAGAAAGTCCAAACGCTATAATATTGTGGGAGTTAGTTGAAACTCGGTTACAGCCCTTACTAGCTCTTACTCGCGCATTTTTCATCAAATTTGTCTTTCCTTCCACACTAGATGGTTTTATATATACTAGGATTATTGAATTATGCTAAAAAAAAATCCCCAGGAAAAGTGTTTGGAAAAGTGAGTTAGAAAAAATGAAGGGGAAAAAGTGAAGGAAATTCAGGGCGCCTGGGTGTCACACTCTACTAAACATTCAAGGATTTAGATCATTGTGCCTCCATCGCCATTATCAAGGATGACACTTTCCGTTCAGCGGAATACAAACGGCAGAACACCAGGCTCTACCAATATCAGTAAGACCCATTTCTGGCCACCACGGGCTGGAGTGACAAGATCTTTCAGGGGAAAAGAAAGCAGCGATTGTCCTTTGAGCAGAGTGCTAGCGACGACGACTTCAGGGCAGCGATTAACTCAACTAGTGTGTCCCCGTAGTACACTTCTCATACGGAAAGGCAAGCAATTGTGCGAGTCAGACTTCTGTATCATATTCTGCCAGCACCTGTTATCACCGAGGCTGGTGACTAGGGTATCCTCCCCCGTAGGCGGATCCAGGATTACCGATCGGGGGGGCGGGCAGCTTCCCGAGGGGCGCCATTTGGTCCAGGGGGCTGCCACTTTTGACCGGCAAAACCCATCAGTTGGGCGCAAAATCCTATCGGTTGGCACCGATTTTTGCATCCTGGGGGGACGGAAAGCGATATTTCAGGGGTCTTGTTAAAGACGTCACGTTTTTCTTGAAATGAAAATGGAAGGACTGAGGTCAGTTTTGATTCAATTGTCGAGTTTGCCGCACTTGTTTTAGATTTGTCTCTGCGATTAATTTTTTATGATCGGAAAAATATTGGAAGAATATTCTTTATGATACTCCCGTCATGGAACCTCCCTGAAGCTGGTTTCTAAAGATATTGTTATTTTTGGTATTTGTGCATATCTCGTGTGTTTAGACTGAATTATCAGCAATAATACTGACTAAAGCGGTGTCAAATTTACAAGATATATTTCCATATAACGCAGTGTGAGTGGCAAAACAAACAGCGACTTCCAGTGCCTATTTAGGCTGGCACCACGCCTCAACACAGTTAACCACTAGCGTGTCTATTGCGGCTGACACGACGCCGGTGATATCTTCGGTACCTATTATGGGGCTGGTACCACGCCTCCGTCCGCACGCCACCGATCCCTGACCTCAACTGGCCGCCCGCGCCCGGGCACCGCGACCGGGCCGGCGCTGGGAGGTCAGAGGTCGCCCGTTCCCGGCGGCTGCCGTGACGTCACGCACAGCTGGCTGGGCGCCAGCGCACAACATCTCCCCCCAGCACGACTAACTAGTCGTATCGGAGCCGGGAAGGTGAACGACGACGACGCGTGCTTCTCCTTGGCTGTGACGGGGGCTGGGTGGACCGGGTGCGTTCGTCGCAACTCGCACCAGTGGCGGCAGATGTCCGGTCCCCAGGAAGGCGATCAGATGGCACAGGCGTTGGTCGGACGAAGCGTCGATTTCTCCACAGAGTCCGTCCACTTGGAAGCTTGACCAAGTAATCCCGATGTCGGCCGATGCCAACGACAGAGCCGACCCTGTCCCACCGTCTTGTTGTAGGGTCCTGTAGCCGTACTTCACATCCGATCTTCAGCGGTGGAAGAGTGTAGGCGGATGAGTTGTAGCGCTGCTGCACTTGCTGCTGAATGCGTGATGCACGAGCGTCACACTCTTCGGCTTCTCGTTGCCACTCGAGAGAGAAAGAGTTCCGATGTGCCGGCACACAAGAACGCATCGGGTGCCCGAAAACAGCCTCCGCCGGCGATCGGCCACTCGCGCCTGGAGTGTTCCGCAGCTCCAGTAAACCACGATGGAATCTTTCATCGTCGAGAGAGCCATTCACCGTTGTCTTAGCGACAAGGTGCTTCAGTGTTTTTACCATGGCTTCTGCGTGACCATTTGATTGGGCGTAGTAAGGGGTAGAAAACACGTGTACTACGCCCCAGCGCTTCAAGAACGCCGCGACGTCACGATTCTTGTACTGCGGTCCTCCGTCAGTGCGTAGCCGGACGGGAACACCCATCGTGACGAAGGCTTCACGAAGTGCAGCAATGATCTGTCGGCTGGTAGAATCCCTGCGAGGAAAAGGGAATATCACTGGCCAATTCGAAAGCCGATCGACGTACACCATGAAGTCTCTTCCAGCATGCGAGAACATGTCAGATGATACATCCTCGAAGATCCTCGATGGAGGAGGCTCACTCACCATCGGCTCCTGGGGAAGGCTTGGTCGACGCTGTTGGCAGAGATCGCACGAGCTCACGGTGCTGGTGATGTCGCTGTTCAAGCCGGGCCACCAGACAGTTTGTCGGGCTCGACGTTTAGTACGTTCGATGCCCTGGTGTGAGTCATGTAGAGCATTCAGTGTGTCCTTGCGAGCTGACGCTGGGATGAAAACACGGCAGCCCTTCAACACAAGCCCATCATGAACGGAGAGATCGTGCTGGATAGCCCAGAATGGAAGTAAGGCTGGCGGGAGGCGATCCTTGGAGGTGGGAAACCCGTCTGTTACCGCCTTCATCAACAGTCGATACTGGTCATCACTGCTAGCCGCCCTCTTCAGGTCCTCTAGTCGAGGATCCGGCAGATGACTCCCTGATGAGACTTCAGCGACGCTGGCCAATGTTCCCTGTTGAACGTGCTGCTCTACGGTAGAGATTAGGAGCTGATCGTCCTCACTCGGCTCGTCAACAGGAGCCCGAGAGAGCGCATCAGGGATGACGTGGTCTGTGCCTCGTGTCCAGATAGTGGTGAAGTTGTACAGGGTTGTCTTTTCCTTAAGACGTTGCAGCCGCAGGTTTTCCACAGCATCCAGGGTGTAATCGTTGAGAATCGGCAGTAAGGGTCGATGATCTACCATCGCCTCGAAGTGGGGAAGGCCTTGTAGAAAGATGCGGCACTTCCGAAGTGCCCACACCAGGGCTAAAAGCTCCAGTTCCACCATAGCGTATCTCGACTCTGTGTCCGAAAGAAAGCGGGATCCACACTGCACGAGTCGCCATTTGTCATCGTGCTGCTGGAGAAGGGCATACCCGAGGCCCTTGAGTCGCGCCGCATCAGTCTGGAGCACTGTAGGGAGAGAAGGGTCGAAGTGCGCCAGAATCGGCGGTGAAGTCAGGGCGGACTTGACTGACTCGAAAGCCGCCTGATGATCCGGAGTCCACATGAAGCAGTTGCTGGGCTTAAGCAGTGCACGAAGTGAGTCTGCGGCTGAAGAGATATCGGCAGAGAAGTCTCCGAGCTGCTGAACAAGGCCCATGAACGACCTTAGCTCAGTTATGTTCGTGGGTGGTGGAAACCTCTTGATCGCAGAGATTTTCCCCGGGTCAGCTTGCCTTCCGTCAGCCGAAATCATGAAACCGCAGTAGGAAACCTGCGGCTCGGCACAGGAGAACTTAGTCCTGTTTAGTGTGATGCCGTGCTGTCGACATCGGTCGAGTAGGCTCCGCAGATGACGTTCGTGCTCCTCAGGTGTCTTACTGAAGACCAGGATATCGTCAACCAGTTTCACATGGTTACTGAGCCCCTGGAGCGCAGCGTCGCCTCGTCGACAGTACTCGTCGCCAGTGGACGTCAATCCCATGGGCGCCCTCAGGAACTTGTACCGTCCGAAGGGGGTGATGAAGACAGTGAAGCGCTGACTGTCGTCTTGGAGAGGCAGCTGCCAGTAGCCGCATTTGGCATCTAACGTGGCGAAATATCTGGCACCAGGAGGGACCTGAGTCACCACCTCCTTGGGCGTCGGCAGCGGGTGCAAAGGCCGCTCCACAAACTGGTTCAACTTGGTGAGGTCGACGCAGATCCTCACGCTTCCATCAGACTTGGGAACCAGCGACATGGGATGACACCACTCAGACGGCTCATCACCCAATGGTGCTATGATGCCTTGCTGCACCATGCTGTCGAGTTGCTTTCTGACGTCGTCGCGCCAGGCGTATGGCACTGGCCTTGCAGCACGCACAGCGAACGGCTTGGCGTCCTCCTTGACATGAATCACCATGGGCGGGCCCACCATGGGTTTGAGTTCGTCATCGCCTTCCGCAGTGAATACATCGTGGTATTCTTCCAAGAGACGCTGCCGAAGGGCCTTCTGCTGCTGCTCGCACTTTGGCAGAGATGTGGTGACCGGGGATACATTCTTTGGAAAAGTCTCAGAGTGGGACTGAGTGACGGGCTCCGGGTAGTGCTGCGGGAGGATACCGAGCTCCTTTGCGGTATACCAGGCTAGAAGGAGTCCTCGCGATTCCTCGAAGACGTGCACTGTAACCTTTGCAGCTTTGTTGTAGAGGCGCACAGAAGCCTGAAATGTTCCGGTGCAGTGCATGGGCTGTCCATTTGCAGCCGCGACTTCCATCTTCGGAGGACGAGAAAGATCCTCTTTGCGCACGCCGAGTTGGCGTGCGGTGTCTGCATTCATGACGTTGATCTCAGCTCCAGAGTCTGGACAGGCATCCAGTTTGCCCAGACTTGATCCTGACGAATCTAGTATCTCCACGGCTATCCTTGGGGCCTGCAGTGTGCACTGAAGACTGCCGACTACTATTTGTGGCACGGAAGTTTTCAAACGCTGTGGTTTGATAGAAGTGCGTGGCTGCCCCTGAGCAGAGGTCTCTGGTTGGCCAGAACGCTTCTTCCTGCAAACCCTGGACAGGTGCCCCAGGGTGCCGCAGTGGAAGCAGGTTTGATTTGCAGACCAACAGGCGCTCCTCGAATGACCGCTTCGACCACAGCGATCGCAGGACTGCGATGGACGTCCCAGTGGAGGTCCAGCAGGGCCATGTTGGCGTTGGTGGCTGACAGTGCATACACTCTGGTCGCCCACAGCAGAATTTTGCAGGGCTTCATCGTTCACACGAGCTGATTCTTCTGAGCGGCAGATATCTATCGCCTGAGAGAGCGATGGGAAAGGACGACAGGCCAGAAGTTTATGCCGCGTCTCATGGTCTCTAACTCCCGACATGATCCGGGTAGTTAGCCTCTGATCGATGCACTCATTGCAAAGCTCCGCGTCGGAAGCCAACTCCTTCAGAGCGATAAGGAACGAATCGAAGGACTCTCCTTCTTCCTGGATACGCTCTTCAAACCTCACGCGATCGACTGCTACGTTGCGCTGGAGCCGGAGATAACGCTCGATCTTGTTGAGTGACAAGTCTACGTCATCAGTTGCAGGGTTAAGGCCAACAGCATGCTGGCATGCTGCCCTCATATCTTCAGTGAAGCATGCACGTAAGTATGCCAGCTGATCCTCGCGAGGAGGAGTTGCAGATGCTACTCAGGCGGTAGAAATCCTGCCATGAGGATCGCCATACACGGAAGTCGCGTAAGTTGACTGACGATGATAGTTTCTCTGGAGGTACTGCAGGGGGGCGCTTTATCGATGCTGAGTGGTGCACAGCAGGGACTGCCGAAGTGAAGTTGCCTGCCAGGGCATGGTCAACTGTCTCCGAGAACACCGACTCAGGAGAGGCGTCTGCTTTAGCCGCAACCGCTGGAACGTCTTCAGGTTGCAGCAGATGTTGCGGGCGAGGAGCAAGCTGAAGCTGATGCTGCATTTCTCTTCGAAGAGCAACCAGGTCCTCTTGATGCTGCTGATGCTGAAGCTGAAGTTGCAGCTGTAGATTCTCCTGAAGCTGAGCCACCCATGGCGGGGGAGCAGCGCTATCCTCGTCGGTTCTACTCATATCGCGACCGGAGCGGAGCCTAGACATGCGTTACTATATGGAATCTACAATAGGTTCGAATTTTTGAAAGCAGGCTGCGCCATGTTTAGACTGAATTATCAGCAATAATACTGACTAAAGCGGTGTCAAATTTACAAGATATATTTCCATATAACGCAGTGTGAGTGGCAAAACAAACAGCGACTTCCAGTGCCTATTTAGGCTGGCACCACGCCTCAACACAGTTAACCACTAGCGTGTCTATTGCGGCTGACACGACGCCGGTGATATCTTCGGTACCTATTATGGGGCTGGTACCACGCCTCCGTCCGCACGCCACCGATCCCTGACCTCAACTGGCCGCCCGCGCCCGGGCACCGCGACCGGGCCGGCGCTGGGAGGTCAGAGGTCGCCCGTTCCCGGCGGCTGCCGTGACGTCACGCACAGCTGGCTGGGCGCCAGCGCACAACATCGTGCATAGCGGGTGGAGATAATTTATTCATCGCACAATACGTAGAAAAATGTCACACTACAATATAATAATATAATGATAGCCACTAATTCGTACCCGAAATATCTAGTTACTTGTATAAAAACAGGACCGACAGACTCACGAATGCATCTCCACTCAGTGGACCAAACCGATTACCGAAAAGACTGGGCTGACGGCCAACGCCTATGCCTTGGATCACCCAAGCTGATCGAGGTTGCAATGCGGGTATCCAAGTCCGGGAAATCATCCCGAAAACGGTCCCGAGGACAGCCACCTCCGGTCCCGAGAGGGAGCCAGGTGGGACCTGGACGGCGGGGACGGTGCAACGGCGCGGGTCCTCGCCACAAATCGGCTGTCATCCAAACCGGAATCGCCAGAGCTTCCTTCGGCGATTGGGGCGACTTTAACGAAGCGCCCCCCATGTGGATATCTTTATTCGACGGCCGGAACAATCATCATCATCACATTTCAGGGGGTGCCATCAACCTTTCAGGGGGCGCCATGGCCATTTCAGGGGGCTCCGAGGGTCGATAGAGGGGGCATGTGCCCCTCTTTGCTCCCCTGGATCTGCGTATGATCCTCCCACTTTGGGGCAGCCATGTGATGACTTGGGTGTCTCGTTACTTAGTCCATCAGCTTTATCGCATTCAATGTTCCGAATTTTCGACCGGTAAACCCTCTTTACTCTCGGGGCGTGAAGCCCGATGCAATTATTTGCTGCTGATGTTGCCACTTTGCAGTTTGTTAGCAAAATATCAGTTTATTCTGCTTTTTGCTGTGATGTATATATATATATATTTTGGTCTACTGACACAGTAACGTGTTTTCTTTATCCTTTAGACTCCATAAAAGTCATTTTTGGAACTGTGAATTTCCAGAAAGAGGGTACTTTCTCGCCCAATTGAACTACGGCTTTCCCTGAAATGATTACGATACTCCTTGAAATGGCTAATGACACCCCACTGAAATTTTGCAGGGGAGATGGTGTTGCATCACCCACTAATACTTGCCGAATATTTCAGGATCGTCGTTCAGGTCTTGAAAATCTATGCGGACTATAGAACATTTATTGCGCGTGTTTTGCACACACGTACCTTTAGCTCCTAACATCAGGGAACTACTGACTCATGACTGGAGGCATGTGAGGGTTATTTGGACGTCAGCACACGTATTCACACGAACCTCTCACGGTTCCTCTCCTCATAAAAAGGTCACACAAACAATTCCAAAATCCAATGGTGATGATGTGTGGACTCTATTAAATCTCATCAGTCTTAATTCTAAGTCAGAGCTGAGGGCCTATCCATAAATTACGTTACATGTATTCTTATAATTCTAACCCCCCTCATGGTAATACTTGCTTACGCCCTGTTGTAACGTCTAAAAAACGGTTGCTGACTTCCCGCTCCCCCTTGTTTTTCCTTCTGTACTTTATGGACGGTCTCATATGTTTCGGAGACCATCTTTCGATGCAGGGCCCATACCTAAAGAAACTGCTTCTAATACATTACAAAGGCTTTGGTTTATATCGAACTGATCTGGTCAGAAAGCGTCTGGACGGGATTGAGACAGAACACGTGTTTTGTCGATTACAACACAAACTACCCTGTGATCAGAAATACTTCTCGATCACAGTGAGGAAAACTCCGCACATGATCGAGGGATACAACGCCCCCCCCCATCTCCGAGCTTCAGAACAATGTTCCATAATAAATACTTTGGTAAACACATGGAGCTGCGCGCCTCAGGGTTCGGTGGGTGAGCAAGTCAGTGAGTCCCGTACGAACGCACGCCCCTTTCCGTGACCGCCACGGGGCGGGTAATCTCTAAGAAAACCCCAAGGCGATCACAAATGCGGGCACCCGGCCCATGTGTCATGTGTATGTGCGTGTGTGTGTTTACACACGCACGGAAAATGACGCACCACCGACGCAAGGCGGGCCGAGCAATAATGCTGAAAAACGATAGCTTTCAAAAGAAGACACTATATGTTTACAAAGTTAGGGCCCTCCGCATAAAGAGGGTATGTTATGTGAATGGGTGGACGACGTTTTTTTATATTTTTTCGGGATGGAAGAAGTCGTTAAATTTCCCTGAGGTTCTCACGGAAAACAGTAAACAAGGATATTACGAAAATATTTCTGATATATTTACCAGGATGGAAAAGGACTAGCTTAGTTTGGGAGGAAGAAAGTGGGTCCACAAGGTTTGGTCACGAAAGTGGACGAAGTAGTCGAGGATCCTACAACTAACTAGCTGCTAACTGACTCAAAGAGCGTAGCCAATCCACAGCCATGCTTGAAATGTCATTTGGCTAGCTTTGGTCCATCCCAGGTGACAGTTGTGCGAGCTGCAACTGCTTTCTTATTTAGAGAAATCAAGACAAAGGTTTTAGCAGTCTGCTCTCGGATAAATACTGGGCCCGCCCCTGCGAGAGCACCTGTTACTGCGACCCGTCTGACCTTGCCCGCAGCGGTTCTTGTTTACCTGAAGGGTCATAAAGCGTGGAATGCGGAGGCGTACTACGGTTTGCAACCAACGTGTCACGTGGGCGGTCTGTGTATCGAAATGAATGAACGAATGACCTGACATCTGTTGTTGGGGAAACAGGGTATTAGTTCTGACGGGTCATGTCGTGTGGTGCATGTGTCGAGGGTAACGCACCCTTAACAAACAGAGTGGTATCATCAATGTATTGTGAAAGTTTAACTTCTGTATCAGATATCGTTATTCCTCTAATCTGAGTCATCCCACGGATTTTGACGGCAAAAATTTCAACCACCAGGCAAAATATCAAGCTTGAGACTGGACAGCCCTGCTGGAGTCCTCGTGTCGGGGAAAACCATTGAGATGTGTAACCATTGTTGATTATAGCAAGCTCCATATCTTTATGCATGATTTTGATCCAATCAATGAAATAAGGACCGAAATTGAATTGTCCTAGTGTGTCGTAAATAAATTGGTGTTCCACTGTGTTGAACGCATTTCGAAAATCTAGAGCCATCAAAATTCCTTCAAGCTTATCAATTTCACAATATTCAATAACATCCGCAACCATTCGAATATTCGTGTCAATATACCTTCCTCGGATCGATCCGGTTTGGTCAGGCACAATCAATTTCGAAATAATGGTCATGAGCCTGTTTGCCATAACCTTTGCCACAGACACTCCTGACTTCAGCGAAATCGGCCTCCGGCTAGCCTGTGCTGACTGCCGCCGTCTCGCCTGTATCGAAGAGTAGCCTCGGATGGTGTGGCAAATAATCAAGCCAATAGAGAGCAGGGTATGTCTAGAAATGCTTGAAAGCATAATGTTAATGCAACTCCCGGTTCATGTTTTAGGGCTCTATCGTTTACTTGGATACGTATCTGCTGAATTGCTCGCGATACAAGTGAACGCGCCTCCACCAATAAGCGGCCGCCATCCGCCGGCAGCCGTAATTGCCTGCGGGCAACGGTTACAGAGGTCACGCTGGGCGCCGCTGACACCAAGTTCAAGCCTCGGTGGGGAGGGGTCGCGGGCGGATTGTAAAGCTTACACGTGTGGTTTAAAAAATGGTGGTCGTTGTGCCTGTTGCCAGACTGAGGGAGGGGGACCGGTGTAGGAGACATTCTGTGCACGTGGGTAGATATGTGGGTTAGGCGTTTGTGCAGTGTGCAGTGCCGATAACACTGGAAAAACATGAGTGCGAGTTCATGAAATTGGTTCGGTGTATGAGTATGCTGGCGGACAAAATTGTAGGCACGAATTTCGAGCCCATAGTATATTTCGGTATCGGGGTAGATGATGCAGCTTTTCAAGACTTTAACACGCGCATTGACGGGGGTCTGAGCCACCTTCGCATTGACGGGGGGGCGGGAACCCGTCCCCCTAAGATCTCGAGAACCACGGTAGGTAGCGAAAAACGGTAACATTTGACCATTTTTTGTCAGGTCACATTTAAGGTCACGAGAGGTCAAAACATGCCGTCAAAGGGATAACATGTAAATTCAGTTTTTCGGCCCTTACATCTGAACAAGTAAAGATAGAGAAAAACGACTTAAACTATATGAATCCTCTCAGTAAGCTGAATCGAATGATATATAATTTGACATTGCTAGGTCAAATTAAGGATTTGACCTGACCTGAGGTCACGTCAGGGTCAAATTATATAAAATGCATATCATTAGAATTGCAAAGCCCAGGCGAGTCTAATGCAGCTAAAACAAATGCTCTATCACCATCCGTTACGGAGTTATTCCGTAAAAAACATTTTTCCCATGTATTTTCAATGGAGAGGTCATGCCTCGTACCTGACCTTAGGTCATCGATATCAAAAATACCAGAACATATTTTAGAGAACTCGGTGGGGCCATTATGTGATTTGAGTTTCAATCGGATAAGTTTACCCTGCTCCGATTTATGCTATCTTTTTCACTTATTTATTCAAATTTACGGTGCAGTTGCAGCTTGAGCATAACAACAAAACAAGGAGCCAACTGGAGATTCCAAACTGCAGCGAAAGACCAACAATACAATCGAAACATGACACCAAAATATCTGCATGAACAGTAGCAGTGTGCATAACCTGTTGTTTGGTACAATATTTTCCATCCAGGACAAAAGTTACCAGCATCTTTGCCTCATTAACACTGGTACAGAACAAATCGCCTGACTATCCATCAGCAGAGCGGAGTTAACACGCGCATTGACGGGGGTCTGAGCCACCTTCGCATTGACGGGGGCGGGTACCCGCCCCCTAAGATCTCGAGAACCACGGTAGGTAGCGAAAAACGGTAAACGGCGTTGGGCTGCCCATCCACTTCTCCATCGAAAACATTTGAACCATTTTCTTGTCAGGTCACATTTAAGGTCACGAGAGGTCAAAACATGCCCGTCATAGGGGTAACATGTAAAATTCAGTTTTTCGGGCATTACATCTGAACAAGTAAAGATAGAGCAAAACGACTTGAACTATATGAATCATCTTAGCAAGCCAAATCGAATTATATATAATTTGACCTTGCTAGGTCAAATCAAGGATTTGACCTGACCTGAGGTCAGGTCAGGGTCAAATTATATAAAATGTATATCATTAGAACCGCAAAGCCCAGGCGAGTCTAATGCAGCTAAAATAAATGCTCTATCACCATCCGTTACTGAGTTATTCCGTAAAAACCATTTTTCCCATGTATTTCCAATGGAGAGGTCATGCCTCGTACCTGACCTTAGGTCATCGATATAAAAATACCGGAACATATGTTAGAGAACTCGGTGGGGCCATTATGTGATATGATTTTCAATCGGATAAGTTCACCCTGCTCCGACTTATGCTATCTTAAAGTTTTTTTGAGGTCGGGTCACTTGACCTGTACTGGTGACCTGACCTGAGATGACCTAACCTTAAAATTTTCACAGAAGTTGTAAAAATGATGAGGGAAAAGGTATACCAAGTACGGCGGCGCTACGCGCCGCCGTTTTTCTATTGTCTCCGAAAAACCCGAGGGGGGCGGGTACCCGCCCCCCGTCAATGCGCGTGTTAACAGACCAGTACAGAAAACGTTGCAAACAAAAGATTAATAATTACTTCAATGCAGTTATTTACTCACCGGACGGGATTTGACACAATCAGAAGGCACATCATCACATCATTGCGTCATCACATCTGTCGTATTTCAAATTTCAAATTCTGTCGCCTGCACACCAGCTTCCGTGCCTGCAGGCGTTGTCTTAAATCGGTCTTCATAGAGGCGATCACGCACAGATCCTCTGGCTACGCTTTTGAAGCGACAGACGATGCTTTTTCGCTTATGGATGCGTGCGGCTCCCTCGATGTTGTCGCGAGACACGGGCACGTCCGGCAGGCACTGTGTCAGAACCTTCAGCGCCGTGTCTGCCACGTCCTCCGTCCAGTGTTCTGCAGGGACGGGAGGGATAGCATCACCAGATAAGATGCGGTCTGGCTGTCTCTGCTGAGAGATGAGTTCATCTACGTCATGTTGGAGGGTGGAAATGCGCTCGTCCTTCTCGCTGATGCGACGATGCAGATCGTCTATGACGTTATCCCTCTCCTCGACGTGCTGTTCTAATTCGTAGATTCTGCCATGCAGACGTTGAACGTCTCCCTTCAGAATCCCGAATTCTCTAGACATGTCAGCCTTTATCTGTTCTGCCAGATTGTTCAAGGCAGACAGGAGCATGTCCTGAGTTAAGGGACGAGAGGTGCCACACTGCACGTCACGGTCCGAACAATCAGAGGCGGTTGAGTGGTCCATTGATTGGCGACGCCTTTTGGATGGGCTGAAACTCCGCGGCTTTGCTCGTTCAGCTGGGTCTAAGCGGCTGATCATTTCGCGCACGGATGCTTGCTGGGAACTTGCCGTCCATGGAGCCGACCTGGCACCGCCACTGGTACCGCCCGCGGCGCCGCCCGCGCCGTGACCGCGGTCGGTCGGCTGCCGCTGAGGGGTGGACGGGCGCGGCTGCTGTACTGGCGGACGCTGCTGCTGGGCTGACTGGCCACTGCGTCCTCGACTTTTTCTGTTGTTCATGGTGAGTGTCACTATAGATTTTAAATCACTTCAGGTCACTTCTTTCCGGAAACCACTTATCGGCAGCCACACCGTAGGTTATGGACGGGTCCCGGCTGGGATTCCACACCCAAAGCGCGCCGGTATAGGGTCGGGCTACGGTGGGAGCACCGGCACACACGTCCGCCCGGCACCGCTGCTCGCGGAAGACTGATTTATGCTATCTTTAACTTTTTTTGAGGTCGGGTCACTTGACCTGTACTGGTGACCTGACCTGAGATGACCTAACCTTAAAATTTTCACAGAAGTTGTAAAAATGATGAGGAAAAAAGTATGCCAAGTACGGCGGCGCTACGCGCCGCCGTTTGTCTGCTTTCTCCGAAAAACCCGAGGGGGGCGGGTACCCGCCCCGTCAATACGCGTGTTAAAATTGGCGCACTTATTAGTAATACAACACACGCGGTGCATGTGACATACATGCCTAGCTAACGTTTCATGCGTATGCAACAATAGAGAGGCTCTGTGGAGATGGTTAAAGAGTTAGTTCCGCCGAATGCGAACTGCAAGGTGTATTGAATTGTTTTTTGCGCCCATTATTGAACAATAGTGTATTTTATTCTTTATTAGTGTCTATTATTCTTGTCTTTTGAACATGGATTGTGTTAAGAAATAATTGATTCCAGGCTAAGAATAGCCACATTTTGGAGCGTCCATAAGAAGTAAAATGAATAAATAAATCAAGAAACAGAAATTTAAAATGCTAAAATGACAATTTGAGGCGGAGAAATAAGGAGTTCTGATCGTGCAAATAAGGAGGGTGCAGGGTAAAGCACAAAATGCCAGAGGGAATTAAATGATAAGTATGTATATTCTAATGACATGAACATCGCCGTATTCCTTTAGCATCCTTTTCCTTCCCCATCCTTTCGATGTCACCGCCACCCGGCCTCCAGGCAGCCAGGAGCGACTGTCTAACCGTCATTATCCGACCTTCTATCTTAAAAGGCCTATAAAGATCGGTTTGTACGCTATAGTACTCAACTATAAATCTCCCGGATGACGTCGCTGTTCCCAGTTATTTATTGTTTATTATTATCATTATTTATGAAAAGTTATGTACTGTTGTACGATCATGACCTTGAACTCTCAGTATTCACAGTACACCTAATTTGGTGAAATTGAGGCAGTGGGTGACTTTACAAGTAGTGTGAAGCATTGAAAGGGCGAATCCTGTTGGTATATGTTGATTTTTCAGGCCAAAATGTTCGTACCGACCAAAACAAGAAAGCGTACTGGAATTTCGATGCGGGAATGGGAGAGGACAATAATGAAACATCAAGCAACGTTTGTTAAATTCTTTCGAGTGGCGACAGTTTTTTGACGGCTAGTTTTTAGCACGTTCAAAAAGTTTAAAATCGAACTATGAAATGTTTGTAGCACGGCACGTGTCAGTGGAAAGGGTAGCTGAAGGAGCTATAAATAAAACAGTACTGAATGAATATAGCAGTACTGCTTAAAAACCCACTACTTAGCGGGTTGTTGCGTGGATTTTTACGAGCGGTACCATGCAGGGCTGTAAACTGATATCTTTTTGGGGCTTCCCGGGCACCCGGGATGAAATATCGAGTTAGTGTTAAACTACAGCTTAAGTTTAATTGTTCATCAATTTCAGGATTCAAAAGGACCTTGTGATGACTAAAACAAAGATAATATCATGCTAACTCCTTTCATACGGTGGTCATTACAATTTTCCTTCCTCAACTTTAAGCATCCTAATGATGTTCGCAAATCCACTGAGATGTTCCTGTCTACCACTGAGTGTAATTTGAAAAGTGAGGAAATTGGACTGACACTTTTTATCGGTGTAACACTTCAGAACAGGCGTGCTCTGCTTTCTCATATTTTTCGTGAAGCCTTTTAATGCCTATAATTCACCAGGTTCATAAATGTTCCTTTTTTCTTTCTTAAGTAATAACACATTCTCTACCCTTTATCAAACTTCAGCCATATCTCTTTAACCCTCGCACCACCGCGGGGGGCCATCGATGTCCCCCTAAGGTTTTTTCAAGATAGCAGAAAAACGACGAATCGCAGCACCGCGGTTGAGGGCTCTACCTCTCACCTGGTGAGGGCTCTATCTCTCACCTATCATTTTCCCATCATCCCTGAAAATTTTTACCCCGGGTCACCCAAGGTCAGGTCACTAGGTGAGGTCAACCAAGGTCACCTCACTTTAACTTTGAAGCCCTATAAGAGCTACATTTCGAAGTCAATCGATTTGAAACCTGCTACACTTCATGAACCTTCCAGGGTCTACAACGTGTATATCCGGGATTTTTCGATTTCGTAACTTGAGGTCAGGTCACGAGGTTACCTCTCCTATTGGAAAAGCATGGGGAAAATCTGTCTCATGATCTAAAAGCCACAAAAAGACAAAAATGATTGCAAATACTCAGACTGCTCAGAACAGCATTTTTGGACACCCTTTCATGGATCCCAGGGGTCATATTTGCCATTTGACATTTCTAAGATCATCCAAGGTCACCAGGGGTCAAAAACAGTATTTTGACAATAACTTTTGACCTAATTAAGCTAGAGCGCTGAAAAACACCATCGTGTTTGTCTCGTCACTGGCTTTTATTTGATGTACGGCAAGGTCACTTTCTGACCTTTTGTGACCTCAGGTCATATTAGGTCACGAGGTGACCTCTGGAGGTCAAACCACTGACGGGAGGTATTTACGTTTCACATAGCGGAAAAAGCTCTGGCAATTTCCTATCAAATGTATTTAACCAAATCTAAATAGCTCTAATGGCATAGGAGTTATGCTCAGTTTTCTTAAGCATTGCATATTTGAGTAAAAATAGCCTATCGTGACCTTTCTTGACCTCTGGAGGTCAAACCATTGACCTGAGCGCTTAAACATGTGAAGTAATTTCTTACTGAATTCACGCGAGCTTTCTAATGCACTTTGCAGATTTGCGCTAACCCCAATATTTTCGGAGTTAGAGGGGGCCATCGATGCCCCCGGTGGGGTGAAGGTGGCGCCACACCCCGGTGGGGCGCGGGTTAAACAATCGAGTTCTGATGCAAACAGAAGGCTCACTTTCTGATTTTCAGATGCAGAAAGTTCTATTTCTGATTGCTACATGAGGAAAATTATTTCTCAGACTGCTAAGCGTTCTTTACATGAAGAGATGTTTCTATGTTATATACGTTATATGTTCACCCGGGATTTCGATTGGCACACCATCGATTGTCCATTTCTACTGTCTTGATTCCCACTGACTGTGCCTACCTGACAGTTACACGCACATGCTCTGTTTTACCTGGGGTACGCCAGGGTAAATACCGTCAGAAACGGGGCATTCTACCATATACTGCAGGTATGTAACGTTTCTAAACGTTAACCGTGACATCGATGTGTGACATCAAAGCATTTTTCAATTAAGAAATAAGACGCGCTGTGATTTTTGTGCGAAACAGGGTTATAGGAGGTAGGATGCTGGAGCGTGCATGTACCAGGTGGTGGCAGAAGAAGGGCATGTTCGTGCCCTGTTGTATGTATTCATTGTTTTTAGCTACCTGACTTCACCTGTCAGTGAGGTTTTGAACCTGTTGGTGATTCTTGTAATAGACGAAGCTAAAATAATCTGAACATGGATATTTCCTCAGTCTTTCTTCATGCCCGTGCCCTTACGCGCTTGAACTATCCGTCGGTGGTATATGTAAAAGCATTGGTGGTTGTCCATACGTCAAGATATGCCTGTAATCTCTGATCCATCAAACGTCTCAGGTTTTATTTCTTACATTACGTGCAGGAATCTTCACTCGATAGATCTTCACTTGATCTACAGCTTCAAATCTATACATGATTTGTTCGTACTCCAATGGTCTACACTTGATCTACATGAATTGGCATCTACGCTCGACTTGGCTACACTTGATCTACATGAATTGGCATCTACGCTCGACTTGGCCACGCTTGACAAACAGCTCTGCGAATTCATATCTCATTTGCATATACTTAACTCACAGCCTCACAGATACACACCTGATGTCTCACCATTTGATCTACCTCAACATATTTGAATTTACGCAGCCCTACTCTTAATCTATCTACCTATTAGCCATAGACACCGAAGCAAAAATGCATCTGTTTTGAATTTCTTACTTTTGGTCGTCTACACAGGCCTGCAATTGATCGTTCTACACTTGATCTATCCCGACACAAGTATACACTCAGATCTCTAAAAATGGATGTGACTACATTGAAACAAAATAACTCGTGCAAACTCGTAATGAAAACATCTATCTAATCAAATGTGGCCGGGAAGTCCAGTTGTTATCGCCACAGACTTCTGGCTGCTACTTCATGGGACGTGAGTTCAAATCTCACCATGCACTGCGCGTTTCCGTGTCCCGGCTAGCTTAGTGGAGCCATCGGAAAAGGCTCTTAAAACGCTCTATCCCCGCCCCCTGTAAATGGGAAGCTGGCCCGTTAAAGAAGAATAAGTCCTTGATCCGCCTCTGGTCAGTCTACATGTATATCTTGCAAAAAAGAGCCTTACTCTATACAAGATGAACATCATCACGCCGGTAACGAGGAGAAAATATCAGATGTTCCAGAGTTCTGAGGCAATAGCAATATGCAAAACGACATCACTTCCGAATGTTGTCTGTGAAATGCGTTGTATTTAGTGGAATATATGAAGCCCAGCTGATAAGTTTTGATCAGCACGGACTAAAGGAATGACTTAAGATCTCTACATGAAACATAGCTTCGTACAAGTAGAAATCCGCATCCTTGTATTATCACGTCTCAATATAACTTCCCGTGAGTTTATATTTGTGCACACGATGAACTACTTTCAGTTTAATTAATCGGGTTAACCCAAATCGACTGAGATTGAACACAGACCTCCGCCAGTCTGTACATGGGTCGAATTCTGCACGGTCACCGGTCGCCCCTGAGCAGTCACCCCCACCGGCACGACCAGGCCGCGGGCGTTTAACGACGGCCGGGTCAGCTCTGTCCCTGCAATCCTGAGGGCGGCATTTCCGACTGGTATAAAAGCTGCTGGCAATCGGAGGGTCAGCATCAGTTCCTGCCAGCTCCGTGGCCACAGAACAGTCAACCATCCTCAACATGATGCTCAAGGTAGGATGTCGCTTAGCTTCAAACTGTGGCTAGCACAGTGGAGTTAGTGAGATGTACCTTAAGCGCTGAGTCTAGAGGTCACGCTATTGATTAAATTAACTAAAGATTTTGTGTATATTTCGAGAAAGAACAAAGTTTTTTTCAGAAATACAGTATTATCCCCTTAATAATAAGATATCCTTCGCATGCTGCAAATACATTTTAATGACACAGTTAGCCCTGTTTGTAGAATAAAAAGTATCGAAGTGGAGGGGTAAGCTGTATTTAGAAATTTTACATTTGAACTACCCGACAAATTTATTTAAGATGTAGGCATCTGCATGTGAGAAGTGACACTATAATTTTCAAATGAAAGCAAGTAGCTGAATTTAAGGTCTAAAACTCAACGGTGTCCCAGAAAAGATCATGCATACATCGTAACAAAGCACTTATCGTGTTCTCCATTGCAGGTGTTCGTTCTTCTGGCTGTGGCCATCACTGTAGCAATGGCCGGCTACGGAGGAGGATATGGAGGCGGATACGGAGGCGGCCGCGGAGGCGGATATGGAGGCGGATACGGAGGCGGCCGTGGAGGCGGAGGATACGGAGGCGGATACGGAGGCGGATACGGAGGCGGACGGGGAGGATACGGAGGCGGATACGGAGGCGGATACGGAGGCGGATACGGAGGCGGTCGCGGTGGGTATGGAGGTGGATATGGAGGCGGATATGGAGGCGGTCGTGGAGGCTTCGGAGGTGGATACGGAGGCGGTCGTGGAGGTTATGGAGGCGGATATGGAGGCTACAAGGGCTGAAATGTGGGCTGATATTGGAAGATCAACGAGTATTACACACCTGTATTTATTACCATGATCACGTTTGTAAATGACAAGAAAGATGTGCTTGGACTTGATTAAGACCTTATACCTGTCCGCTGATTTGATTTTATGTATCGTGCTTTTCATGCGATCCAAATATTTTTATTTTGTAAATAAATCCATCAAAACACATCTTATGTGTACTTTGAGTATATTATGATGCCGAAGCAAAACCACGAAAGATGGATGAAGAGTAAAACACGATTTGGTAGGCTTTTCACAAAAGCCTTGAGCTTAGGCATATTCACATGGTTCCCGCAGCAAATTTTGGATCGAACAGCCCGCTGGTCCGGATTGCATGCTATACGGGACCTGCAGGTAATACTTTCGGTCAGCCGACCACCGAAATCACTGTCCAAAATGCTAATTCACATGTTCAACTATTAGTAATCGAAATCACTTGAAATCGTGTGCTTACGAAAGCCCAGCTTAACACATTCATGTTATGCCATCCAAAGCTTCAAAATGATGCTTGTGACAAGTTTATGAAACATCATTACACCTATAATGTTATTTTAGGCCACTGAATAGGCACATCTTGCATGAGTTACCACCAGGCAGTCCAGAAACGCAAAATGCAAGCGCGCTTCGTCGATACCAACCGACGTCCTCAGCTAAAAGTTGGTTGAGAGCCATGCGATTATTTCACCATGTATTTGAATAGCCCTTGCATGCGATTTTCGGCATGCGGAACAATGTGAATGAACCTAAAGATGGCAAAGCATACCCATGTGTAGACCATATTTAGTTCGAATCAAGGCCTTACAACGTAACGTTCGTAGCTGTAAAACCGCTAATCTCGACCAGTTTGTTTTTCTTCAAATGACCGACCATGTGCTTTCTACAATGCACTCTTCTGTGGTCAATCATCCTGTCATGTCCCATTTGTCCTCATGTCCTCATATGTTCCCTTTAAGACCTGTTCACAATGGTTCCGCAGACAATTTTGGATCACACGACCCGCTCGCTCAGAAGGCAGGTAATACTAACGATCAGCTGATCAGCAAAATCACGGGCCAAAATGCATGCTAACATGCCCAAAAACAATGGGAATAATTTTGAATCATTTGCTGGTGAAGGCTTAGTTTAGTACATCTTGGCTATGGCATTTAAAACTTTTAAGTGGTTTTATGACAAGTTAATGACAAAAGCAGCATGTGCATAATGCTATTTTCGACTGCTGAATACGCAAAACTCGGGCAAGTCCCTTGCAAGCAGTACAGAAAGGGCATGTTCCGATGCTTCAGATGGATGTTCTCTGCAGAAATTCGGGTTGCGGACCATGCAGGTTTTCACCATGTATTTGAATACCCGTTGCATGCCGTTTTTGGCATTCGGAAACGCAGTGAACAGGCGTTTAGAAGCTGTATTTCAGACCTGTATTTCAGACCTGTATTACCTGTATTTCAGACCTTTACCAGCTGGTATGTACAGCCGGTTCCATACTGATTGGTAGGTATTAGGCCGCGGTTGTTTTTGCGAAATATCTCTCAAGTGATCTTTCCTGCCGACACCATTGCTCCTCACCTGTTATGTTTTAACTGGATGCATGAACTGACGTGCAAAAATACTATTTCGGGTCCAAAATTCGGAAGTAATTGTGAAAAGACACAGAAAATCATCGGAATCGGCGAAAACGTTTTTTTTGTCCATAATATTCCAAATTGACATCCCATCCAGTTCGCAGGGGCCCACATTTAAAGAGCTCGTCAAAATAAATTACTAGAGACGCAACCTTTGTGAGAAGTGTGAGAAGTGTAGAAGTGAGAAGTGTGAGAAGTGTGAGAAGTGTAGAAGTGTGAGAAGTGGAGAGTGTAGAAGTGAGAAGTGTGAGAAGTGTGAGAAGTGTAGAAGTGAGAAGTGTGAGAAGATAACAGCTTTGTGATTCCCCGAAGTGCGACCGTTTTTAAGATAGGTATTTCTTAAAAGAACTGACACTAATACCTACCAATCAGTGTGGAACCGGCTGTATATACACAATGTATGTTGGATGATCACAAGAAATAACTACTGCACCACTGAAACTGTTTACAAAACATTACTGCTACTATGGTTCGTAGTTATTTCCTGTGACTATCCAGCCTATATCATATACATACCAGCTGATGAGGGCCTAGAATACAGGTCAAACGCTTCCAAGCTTTTGGTATAATCCAGTGGAGAAATGTCCTTAACAATAAGGGCGTTTTTTTATACGGCTCCGCTGCGTTGCTTCGTGGCTGTATCTAGTTGGCAGCTTCAGCATTTTTAGTCAACTTGGAAACAGCCCACCGATGATGAGGTCAGCTTGGGTAAGCTGTGCTTTTCTACTGCTGCACGTTTTGGGAGGGGGATTCCCAGATTCCCCGATTACAGCTTACAATTTTTGGAGCAGGTCTCATAGCGCAATGAGTTGGCAGTTTCAAGCCACTGCAATGCATTGCGGAAGAGTGTATTTTTAGCTGGAGCTCTGAGACGCATTGGCTTAGAGGCAAAGCAGCACGGGGCAATAAATGACTCGATCCTGCAGAGCCACTCCAATACAATCGTCATTAAACTATCATAAAGAAAATAATCGTGCCTGGAGCTGATTTCAGCAAGTAAATGACTTGCTGTGTTTACTCCTCAGATACAGCGTATGTAATTTTACTGGGTCCATTCACCTGAGAAATAGAATCAACACAATTGGATTTAGATAACAACTCCTGTCAATGTAGGAAGCAGTGCATGACAGAAATTCAGTATTGCAAAACTTCCTTTCGTCACAAAGCTTTCTCCATTTCGAACGGTATTTGGGGGAGACATGGCTAATACATTAAGTGGTACCTTCTTTTCAGGGTCCATTCACGGTAAAAATATGATCATCATGATTTTATTTAGATAACAACCCCTGTTCAGGCAGGAAGCAGTGCATTCTATCTCGCAAAGCTATCTTTCGTCACAAAGCTGTCTGCATTTCGAACAGTATTTGGGTGGAAAATTAAGAGGTACCTGGTTTTGAGGAAAATTTTAGGAACACCGTCTGTTTAGGTAATCACTGCTGCTCCAGGGTCCGATAGGGTCAGGGATCGTCAGGGAAAATGTGTTTTGGAAGCTTGGAACGCAAAGTATAACTTGCTTGATGACGTCTGATAACACGCATTGGGAGACGCGTCCTTTCTGAGCAGCCAGCGAGTGAGTCGTGCTCTTTGTGGGTATTCAGTGGTCTAAATTGGCATTAAGCGCCATGCGGATTTGACAATAAACTCGTGCCAAATATGGTTTTCAAGCTTTATAGGACATAAAATGGATATGCTGAGTCACGCGTTAAAATTTAACAAAACAATAATTTCAAGGTATTTCCATTGTTTGTATCTAAGCATGTGAATACTCATTGTGAGCAGCGGTTTTCTGGATCAGATCGTGATTATGAGCTGTTATCGGAGCGAGCGGACAATATGATTTGAATTTTTCCGCGGAAAGACCGTGAACGGGCCTTCCGAGAAAAGTGGAAAGGATGTTATCAGTGCGCTTGTGTCCTAGAGTTTAGTGAGAATCTTTGCTTAGCTGTCTTTTGCTTACCGATATTTTTTTAAAAGATGTACTGTCAGCAGTCAGCATGTATCAAAGTGTCTTTTTACTCGCTTGTTCTACAGCGCGTTGGATTCTGCTTCCTTGTTTGACACTGCACTTACTTGCCATACCTTCTTTTTTAAATTGTTCGCAGAAGTTCTAGCAAGTCAAATTTCACTGCTTATACATGTACGCGAATACACTCCGAAGCTCTGAGCTTTTCTGTATTTGACACACTTGCAAACCAACCATATTGCACGCATTTAGCCTCCGGGCACACCATTCTTATAAGTTACTTCTCATACCGCATCCTTGTTGACGCTGCCGTGTAGCGCATTCAACAGATTGTCAGTCATTCACAAGGGCATCGTAAACCATATGTTCAAGCAGTAATACCTTGTCGGCGCTAGAAACCCGTTTGATCAAGTATGCTGAAGCTCGATGATGGTTTAAAAACAGGCTTATGGAGTCAGTAATCATCCAGACCGAACTACTCCAAAACTAGAGATGAAAAAGAGACGGTACCCCTGGAACAGCGATCTAGCGGAGCAAAGGGAGAGCGAAGTGGGTTGTGTTTGTATCTTTAAAGTTTTCAGTGACCGTATCTGCCATAGCCGCCGCCGTACTTTCCGTATCCTCCGTATCCTCCGTATCCTCCGTATCCGCCTCTGTATCCTCCGTATCCTCCGTATCCTCCGTATCCTCTGTATCCTCCGTATCCTCCGTATCCGCCTCTGTATCCTCCGTATCCACCTCCGTATCCTCCATATCCGCCTCCGTACTTTCCGTATCCGCCTCCGTATCCTCCATATCCTCCATATCCGCCTCCGTATTTGCCGTATCCTCCGTATCCACCTCCGTATCCTCTATAACCGCCTCCGTATCCGTATCCGCCTCCGTATCCTTTGTACCCGCCTCCGTATCCGTATCCACCTCCGTATCCTCTATATCCGCCTCCGTATCCGTACCCGCCTCCGTATCCGTATCCGCGTCCGTCGCACATCACCACGGCAACCATAGCCGCCAGCAGAACAATGAGCTGAGAAGAGAAAGTCGACCGTCAATGCACACCGCCTTGAATGCACGTGATGTTATGTTTTTTTCGTTTTTTTCGTTTCCTTATTCTGTACTGTTTGACAAAATGAACCTGGCTAATAAGGCGCACGGTGGTTTAGGGACAAAAATGATCTAATGTGGGCCTTTAAAGAATTTCTATAAATGTTTGGGGATGAAAGCTCCTAAAAATTAGAAAATCAAAATTGTGTTCCGAATCTGCTTAATTTTTTAAGCATTTTTAAATAACTGCTCCGTTCTTTAAACAGAATCTAGTATTTCAAAGAGCTGTGTTGGTTTATCAATTACAAAAATGGCTGCCTGTGGCAAGTCTTCTCAGCCTAGAGCACGTCAAAAATTTAGTTAATGTTATGTCCTAGTTTCTGTGAATGTGTTTTCACTTAAATGAGTTATCAACAAGGGCGGCTGCAAAAGTATCCCACCGCTATCACCCATCAATATCAGGTAAGAAGATATGGCTACCTTCAACATGATGACAAGTTCTTGGGTCTTGTTTGCCGTGTTATTGTAACCTGACCACTGATCAATGAATGGTACCAACATCTGACGACGGGTCTTTATATACCTCTCCAGTCGGAGCCGCGCGACAGCCGTCTGCGAGCTCAGCACGGCCACTATCGGTAACACTGGATCGCCTGCATCGACCACACCCCCAAAAGATGTCCGCTCCCATTTAGTGTGTCTCATGCGGGGCAACAAGGCCGCTTCAGTACCATCAGCGCCGATTTTAATTGAATTTGATTAAAGCGCTTGGATGCAGAGACTCATGGTATGGCATGGTGCGTTGAACTATTTTCTTGCTATGACGATGATTGCTCTAGATACATGCGGTTGTTATACACTTCGTTTAGATACTTACTGCCGGAACGGACTTATTGTCTCATGTAATTTGGAGTCCTGAAGGCGGATTATTGGTTACATGAGTGGATAAATCTGTATCCGGCATTGGCGGGTAAATAAAGAGCAATGGAACTGCCCATGTATCGGTGGTAACTGATACCTTTTCAGTATTTATGCTTGCCAAGATGCAAAGCTGAGGTATACTTTTCTCATAATGGTGATATTTTGGCCCAGACCATTCCCACAACATGTCATTGGTTTCTCCCTCGCCCACTTTCGGGGTTTATAGGATAGCAGCAGTCGGTGAGTACAAAAATCCCGGTACAATTATTTCACTCGACTCGGGATGTAGCAAAGAGAGTGCGTGACAAGAGAGAACGTCATCGGTTTAAGAGCGGTCAGATTTTAAAGAGCTGGGGGAAATATCAATATTTGCATTCGACGCCATAGAGTTAATTGCTAAAATCTAAACTTCACGGTATTATGGAAAGTTATATAACATTGAATTACGGTCTTAACTGGCGAGGTAAATAATATGTATTTCATTGAAATTGAATATTGTTGAATGGTTATGAAAGAATTCAAGTATAAAAACAGTATCGTGTGTGGATTGCGAATTGAAATGGAAACATTTTAAGCATTTGAGCAGCCATAAGCTATAAAAATTATGAATGAGACTTGATGAGTATCATAATCAACCGGAGGAGGTGAAAAAATATGCCGTGAATGCATCATAAACTGTGCGTAAAGTAGCTCAAACCACAGCCGACTATGAAGCGTATCCAAAAATCCTTAGAATGGATTGCTCAGCCTGCCCTCCGCTAAGGCTAAGCGTCAAGTACCCACACCATAACCCCTTGTAATTGGATATGTGAGTCTGCTGGGAACGATCCTGATATAAATAAGATCAGATGAAATAGTAGCCACATAAGGTGGCTCGGCGCTTTTTTATAAATTTTGTCTCAGTTTACACCTGTCAACCGTTCCTAAAACCAGGACTGTCCCAGGTAAAAGCCTGGCTTTTGCCAGTACCAATCCCCACCCTGACCAGAAGTCGCTGCTGAGCCACTGTAGCGCTAAAACCTGTCCTACCGGGAATCTCCTGCACCAGTTCGGCATTTTCCCTGTCCCTGGGATTCACCAGTTTGGCCCTGGCGCTTTTAAAAACATCCCACAATTTGCACCTCTACCTTGTTCAGTATCGGCTGACAACGGATTAGAGCCGCTGCATTTGACATGATTGTATGCCAGCTTTCACTATAGGGTGTTTTTGTCACTGCCCCCGTGTCAAGGCCAGGTGCATTAGGCTCGGTCTCGCGCACCCTCGTTGATATGCGCTGAGACCAGTCGAATCGAAGGAACGAGATTGCCAACGTGCATTGTTTGATTTGCAATTCCATTGCGGCGAATTAGAACCAGATCATTAGTGAGAGCGGTCTGCTGTTGCCAGGGAGACTGCCAGCAGTGGTGTAGCCAGGGACAGCATCTATTGGGGTAATTCCCTCCTTTTGACCAATGTCTTCTGAGCAGGGCCATCGCTACCGGAGGGGTCAGGGGGGCCCGGCCCCCCACCTTTCGGCCAAAAATTTCCTGATCTCAGTCAAAATGGAAGAAAACCGGCCATTGGTATAACCGGCTACTGCAGGAGGCAACAAGGAGCCCAAATTCGAACACTATTTGGTGCTAACAAGAAAAGTTTTTTGTCAGCGTCAGTTTGGAGTTTGGCTGCCCCCCCCCACTTTTTTGCCGGTGGCGACGCCTCAGAGCATGCGGTCTGAGATGCCTCCGAGATACTTTCGTAACACAAACTGGATTTAATACACCCAGAGAGTATGGAGGCACTGGTAGATCCAGAGGGGAAAGGGGAGAATTGACCACCCCTCCAAGCCCCCGAATTCGGTAAATTTAAGAAGATCATTTTATTTGGCCACGCTGCCCTCCCCAAACAGCCGGCGTGGGTCCACCTCCACAAGACGGAACCCTGTGTACGCATTCTCCGAGAAATTCCACCAGCCACATCTGCATGGGAAGTGGTACTGGCTAGCCAAGCGGGCCGGCCAACAGGCGCGGTGTCAGGGCTGACTTTTTTGGAGGAGGGAGGAGCAGGCTGGAATATTGGGCATGAATAGCCGTTGCTTTCTTTTTGACCCAACGTTCATCTTTTTCGAACACCAAATTGAGCGCCGTCTTTAAACCCCACTCATCATGGTGCTGGACTCGCAATTGCTTTGTCCGCCAAGTGTACTAAGCGCGCGTCCAGCAACCGGACAAGTGGCGTTTAAAAGCAACACTAGGCATGATGCTCTCAAAAGATGGAATTTGAGTTCAAAAGAAAAAAACAGCTATGCTATCCGCGCTGTGGCTCGATCTTCCAGCTGATTTTGTCGCATATTCTGCCGGATGCGAATGGACCTTGCAGACGCCTTGAAGTTCGTTTTTAAGATTGAAACTTAAATTTAAGGTTCAAAAGGGATATGAGTAAAATTACAAAATTATAACCGAAATGATATTTGCAAAAAAATAAATATTGTAATTTGCAGTAAAAACGGTATCTTCAGAGACTGGTAAAAATCTAACCACACAACGTCCGATATATTGGGAATGACAAGAGGTATTTTTCGGTAGATTTCTTGCAATGCAATGTTGTGGCTCCACCTATGTTTCCAAGATGGTCGTAGATCCACTCATGGCAATGATTGATTTTTAAATACTAGTCAGAATAGATTTCCGAACCATCTGTTTAATTTTTTCATATTTTCCATTGCTGCGACATGTTTTCATTTCTCTAAATTTGGGTGCGAAATCGAAGGTTAATTAAGTTTCATGTGTGGCCTGCTCTTTTTCGGTTCAAAATTCTTTAGAGTCGCCAGTTGGAATGAAATCATTCACATTTCTATCAGTGTGTGCGTGGTTTTCATCTTTGATGCCGACTCTAGGCCTCTGAGCGTTGGCAGATCCAGCAGCAGCTTTTTGAGGAGGCCAAACCAATGTTTGGGGGGGCTAAATGGAGAAAAATCTCAAAAACAAAGTATTTATTAAGAAAAGCGTCTAATATTCGGTCCTTTCGGGGAAAAACTATTTTAGGCTTTGAGGGGGGCCACGGCCCCTTTGCTCCCCCCACACCCTTGGATCCGCCAGTGCCTCTGAGTCCGTTACTCCCACGCTGAAATTCGAGCTTAACTGTAATGACCCCGTACTCTTGACGAGTTTTTGCTGGCAGACCCAGTGGTCGCGCCAGGTCACCACACCGGGCCGCGCGTGAGTCAGCAAATGGCGGCTCCCTGTCTAGGGAAATCCCTTAGGCTGGCAACGACTAAACGTGCTGTAGTGTAAGTGCTGCACAAGCCTGTTCCACTTACAAAGGCCTCCAGATTTACGAGAAATAGAAGCATTGGCAAGTCTGCACTGTTTCTCAATCCAACTCGGCAATCACGAAAAGGTAGGATTGTGGCAAATGGTTGTCACTTATCGAGTAAAAAGTGTGTTAACTATTCCTAGTGCCAATTAAGTTGGAATCAGTCGATGTCCAGATACCCACCAGGTTAAAAAAGCGTCACGGGATCGTGACCAGTAACGTACCCGTCTGAGCCACGTGAAGATGAGAAACTTGCCATTAGCATCGGTCTCAAAACCTCAATAGACCTAAAATCAGACAATATAGACCGCATATGGACTCATTTTTACATGGATGATTGGACGAAAATAGACCCGTTGAAGAAAATTTATAGACAGTGTAGAGTCATTTTTTAATTGTTTTCAAAGACCGAGAAAGCTATTCAGTAATGTATGATCCTTAGGTCCTGAAAATAGTGTCTCGGAGTGTCCAATAGTATTCCAAGCTTTAATTGTCGTGGAAAGGAACTAAGGTAAAAAGCAAAGGAGTAAATTGTCGGCCTCATTATTTTCCTCCTTGCGTCACCACCGTTGTTACTGCTCTTTCTTGCCGTTCAATCGGCTTGCATCAGACAAACTCTAACATGACCCACGTGAAAATACTGACACGTTGGGGGATTATATTGATGATCTCAGGATCTAGCTGATGGCCCTGCTGCTTGCTGCTGATAGGATAAGACAGCCTAAAAGGTATTTGGCCGGACTTGGGGTGGAATTTATAGGCTTGGTCACTAATATGTATATTTACATGTTTATATATATATATATATATATATATATATATATATATATATATATATATATATATATATATATATATATATATATATATATATATATATATATATATATATATATATATATATATATACAACGAAAATGTAGGTATCTCTGAGAACGCAAAATAAATCAATAAAAATCAGATGGATGGCTGGTGGACAGAGCCATACTGACGCAGCAGACCGTGATTAGACTAAAGAGTAAAGACACCTATGTCAACATGCAGACCGGTTTCGATACATTGCAATATCATTATCAGTGTAATAAATGAAAAACCTACATAAGGAGCGGAACAGTAGACAAGAAGGCCAAAGGCGCAGTTTTACGGATAATTGCTAAAAATGTAAGACACTAATAAACACACTTTTTTCGCACTATTTTGGTCAGCAGTCTCTAAAACTTAAGAAAGAGTTATTGTCCCTTCTTTCCAAATATTACCCTTATCTCAATCCAAAGATCGTCCTTCAGAGCACCTCATCCTTGGGTTCTAACTTCCGGTTCAAGGACAGGTTACCTAAGAGTTGCCAATCCTCAGTGGTGTATCAATTCTGTTGCGCATCGTGTGGTGCGTCATACGTTGGTTCCACCCATCGTTCATTACACTGCAGGATAAAACAACACTTAGGTGAGTCCGACCGGACTAACCGAATGGTGGCGAATCCAGATCCGTCTGCGATTCGCGAACATTCACATCAATGTGATACCCGGGTCATCATTGATGATTTCAAAATTCAGGATAGGTGTGGTACAGGTGTAGACTTAAGAATTCTCGAGTCTCTTTATATATCTAAAAATAAACCTAGGTTGAACACAATGTCTTCGGCTTTCCATCTTCAAATCTTTGTATAGCAAGTACCTTCAACATATATGTGTGTGTGTTTGTTAGTGTCTTACATTTTTAGCAATTATCCGTAAAACTGCGCCTTTGGCCTTCTTGTCTACTGCTCTGCTCCTTATGTAGGTTTTTCATTTATTATACTGATGATGATATTATAATATATCGAAACCGGTCTGCATGTTGACATATGTGTCTTTATTAATTGTTAAGTTCATACTTTTACTACGACTAAAGAGTAAATTAACTTTTTCCTCAAAGTTTAAGAAATTAAGTTTAAAGGAGGATTAAGTTTGTAAATACAGATATTTCGCCCTTGCAGCTTTATCGGAGTACATTAAACAACACGATATAATTATATGTACAATGCATATCATATTTCAGGAAAATAAACAGAGTGTATTTGCTGTTAGACTTTGTGGGTCTATGGAAAATATTACAAACTCAATGTTTCTTTCCGAAAGCCTAGACCAAGCACCGCTTCATTACTATCTTCGCCGATTTAAGGGGGGACCTCAGTGGTAGTGCCCCCCCTCCGTCCAAGGGGAGACACGGTGCCCCGGTGCCCCCCTCGTTCCACCGCCTATGGCAGCAACTTGCCCTTGCTTGAACGCAGTTATTTGTTTTGTTAGAAACTCCGTGAGAGATATGGCCACGTCCTTAAAAATATAGAGCAAGCCCAGAAAAAGGATCTGGCTAAAGATTCTAAATCTCTTAAAATTTTAGTGCCTTAGGTCGCTCCCTTTATCGAGTTTTGTCACGATGCCTTATCTCTAGCAAGCCCTCCGTGAACTTAAGCGTGAGAAACCGCGACTGTGCATTCGTTACACCTCCAGTGAGCGCACGAACTTCTAACGATAAGCACAGTCGCAAACAGTGCGACTTCACTCTGCTGTACATACATTAATGCACTATCGATGCGCTAGTGCACATAGCAGAAACTCTCGGAGTAATCGCA
The DNA here is from genome assembly GCA_034440635.1 of Lepas anatifera. NCBI lineage: Eukaryota > Metazoa > Arthropoda > Thecostraca > Lepadidae > Lepas > Lepas anatifera. Next base: position 87,444 of record JAOTON010001429.1, on the reverse strand, counting down.
AGTTCCAGTAGCGGACCCAATATGCACAAGTTGCAGAACCTGACGCTACCGCGAACAAGGACCGAGAACAGCGGGAGCGGTTCAACTTCCTGGGTGCACAGATGCATACACATACAACCGACTAAACATTGACGGTGCATTGCCTTTCCGAGCTGAGCTGACCAGTCGTCTTTGACAGTGTGATGGTTGTGCTTTTCACCGCGATGAGACATAGCTTCGATGTTTTTAGGTTTATTGCTGCGCGTCATGGGCTTTTCGTGTTGTTTCTACGATAGCTTTCTGCTGTTATGTCATTCGACTGCTAACATCTTCCATTGCGATGCTAGCCATGCCATCTTCCATTCCATTGCTAGCACCTTCCATGACATAGGAGTAACTCTGTACACGTTATGAGATGTCGAGGGAGAACCATTCTGTATGAATTCCTGGCAAAATAAACTAAACCAGACCCCCTTCATCCACTACGAGAGTGATTGTCTTCAATACTTCATTTACTGAGTGCTTGATTTAGTATGGATATAATTTTCATGCTCTTTTCCAGTGTGGGCTGTATGACACATAAGCAGCAGTGTTCATGAATCTTACATACCTATTACAGTGATTATCTCAGGGACTAAAACGACCATAAATTTTGGGAATCAGGTAAATTTTGTATTAATAAAAACAATGCAAGTCATACTCTGTCATGAACTCAATGACTATGGACTTAGAACACAATATGCCGCAACACCAGTCGGCTAAACCTGTCCGTTCTCCCCGCTTTTATTATACCTTACCATAGTTTGTACAGTTTTGTAAACGCAAGGTTACGCATGTCGTATCACCTTTTCTCGTTAAATATTCAACATCAGAGCATTCCATTTCAAACAACTACGAACTGGGCAATCAATCAACACGAACAGCATGGACAGCAGCTAGCAGGTATCAACCGTGAACCACCTATGACAGCACCGGCTTTTTTTAGGGGCTGTGACGGCTACACTCCCATTTTTCTGCCGGCAGCTTCTACGTGCTCAAGCGCCCAAACGTGCCTATTCAGCACAGCTACCATTCAATGCTCTGTCGCGCCGCTAGATGTCACCTGATCACAGACTAAACACTGACTCATCACTGACTCAAAACTGATTAAGAATGACTCAACACTGACTCAAAACCGACTTAAAACTGGCTCAACACCGACTTAAAACAAGCCCAACACTGATTTAAAACTGACTTAAAACTGACACAACATTGGCTTAAAACTGACTCAACACTGAATCAAACCAAAAACTAAAACACTAAAAACTGCCAAATGGACTCAATACTGACTCATCACTGACTCAATACTGACTCAGTACTGGCTCAACACTGAATCAACACTTACTAAAAGCTGACTTAAAATTGACTTAAAACTGACTCAAACCTGACTCAAGAGTGACTCAGCACTGATTCAGAACTGACTCAGAACTGGCCAATACTGACTCAGTACTGACTATTGGAAGTGACCCTAATAGAAAACAATAAATGCCACTGAGCTTAATCCAGCACTATGCGACCTTACTGGCCCCTGCTACAGTTTCAATGGAGTGATTCAAGTTGAGGGTTCGTCGCCGGTCTTTCCCAGAAGCCGAAGCTGCTTCGTTCCCGGAGGGACAGTGCTGTCCCTATAGACCGTGGGTGCTCAGAAAGTTTGAACTGGGACGTGTTGGGGCACATTTCATCATCGCATGACAGAGACTAATGACCTCACGCAGTCGGAGACGCATCCAAGGGAGGGGACAAAGAGTGCAAACACTCCCATCCTTAGGTCCATGCCCATTGCCCATGTAAAGCCAGGGTGGCCATGTCGAGTGCCGAGGCTACATTGAAAATTTGACTACTATTTGGTGCAAACAACCCACCACTTACTTTAAAAAAACTCCCCTGGAGATGCACCCTCTTCATTGACGTCCATTATTGTTTGGCACCCTTTTACTGGCAGCTGCGTAATTCTGCTCGACTATTTGGCCACCCCTCTTCGAACAGCAGCGCTCTTCTATCCAAATTTATACCGCTACTTCCCTGTTAGAATTTTTAAACCCTCATCCCTTACAAAACGCAAAGAAATCCATTAAAAGAGTGACCTTAGAGTGCGCAAAAGACAACCACAGGTAGCAAAGGCAAACCGCCACGGCTACGCTGCTCTCCCCTCACCGAAATCTTAGATACATCATAGCACCCAGCTCTGGTCTAGCTGTGAATCTGCAGCAGCTGTGACCGGCCCACACTTAGCACACGGCACTGGTCTAGCTGTGAATCTGCAGCAGCTGTGACCGGCCCACATTTAGCACCCAGCACTGGTCTAGCTGTGAATCTGCAGCAGCTGTGACCGGCCCACACTGAAATACTGGTACAGCTTATTCCGAGTGGTGCAACACAGCGGAAGAAGGTGATGGAAGAAAGGCAGCATGCTCTGATGTGCCTGCATTTATTCCTAGTGAATGACTGCTATCCTTACAACTGAATCCAGGGATAAAGTAGTATTTGTCGCCGTGCTGGTAGGTAGATAGGAGTAAACACATTTGTTTTCATCACAAAATAGAACTATGTATCACTTTCCATACCCATAGTTTCTTTTCTCTATTTATGTATGTGGATGTTATTTTCCTCAGCGTAATAAGAATGACAGTCACAGCCCGAATAGTAAAACGATCAAACACATGGCCGTATTCAATTCTGTGAAATTTTGAGCGTTGCTTCGAGTAGTGGAACTTCATCTTATCCTATGTCAGTGTACGATAAGGAGCAATTCCACTACTCCTTATCGTTGAAGCTGATTTCTAAAGATAACGTTATTATTGGTATTTATGCATACCTCGTGCATACCGTGCGGAGGTAATTTATTTATCCCGCAATATGTAGAAAAATATCAGGCTAAAAGATTATAAGAAGATAATGATAGCTTAATTAACTCATACCCACAAGATCCAGTTACTTGTATAAAATCAGGACCAACAAACTCGCGAATGCATCTCTACTTAGCCGATCAAACTGACCACCGAAAAGACTGGGCCAACGGCCAACGACTATACCTTGGATCACTCAAGGTGATCAAGGTTGCAATTCGGGTATCCCAGCCCGGGCAATCACCACGAAAACGGTCCCGAAGACAGCCACCTCCGGTCCCGAGAGGGGGCCAGGTGGGACCTGGACGGCGGAGACGACGCAACGGCGCGAGTCCTCGCCACAAATCGGCTGTCATCCAAACCGGAATCGCCGAATCTTCGTTCGGCGATTGGGGCGACTTTAACGAGGCGCCCCCATATGGATATCCTTATTCGACGGCCGGAACCATCATCATCATGATCATCACTACTCGCAGCCACTCTCAGAATTTCAAAGAATTGAATACGGCCATGTGTTCGATCGTTTTTCTATCTCGCCTCTTTTTATACGTCTCTGGAGTCTTGAGGCAATTCCAGGGTGCTTATTTCGGAGAGCACCTGAAGTTTCAGCCTCTGTTGTTTAACAATCGTCCGTACGGAATTCTCCGCAACGGCCTGGGTCTGTCAGGCAGTGTCGAAAGGACTTGAATTCTGGGGTGTTGCTCAATTTCTGTGGTTAAAATTTGTCTTAAGCACAACTCGAGTGGTTTACAGTTCCGCCGTTTGCTGTCAAATCACCTCGCTTCTGTTAAAAACAGCCTTAATTGACAGGAATGTAATGTATTTCATACACTGTAACATACTCTTCTTCAAGCAAATATACACTTCTTCCTTACAAGTTAAAGCTGGGTTGGTCAACACTAATGCATATCAAAGATTGTGCATAAAAAAACATAAAAACAACATTACGACCTAAGAATAGATCCGTTCCTATCTGAAACATTCCATGGCATGCAACAGTCAGACGTCATGGGGTCCTTTTAACATCACCTCCCTGCAAGAGATAATGCAGGACTCGCTCCCACAAAAAAAATCGTCTCTAAATTTTTTTCAGCGGGCATTGTAATGTTCAGATTAGATACGTCAGGTTCGCTCTTTTGTGGTCACACTGATCATTGTGCATAAGTAGCTATTAAACAGTAGACACAGTTATCACACGTTGCATTCGCAATCAAACCGAGCTGGTGGTTCAAGCCACTTCTATCTCGGCCTCAGTACCCATAACAATGTTGTTGCACTTAAACGCTCTGGAGTCCTCACACTCGCCTCCGTATCCTCAGTATCATTTTCCATAGCCGTATCCACCTCCATAACCCTTGCCATATCCGTATCCACCTCCGTATCCACCTCCGTATCCCTTGCCATATCCGTATCCACCTCCGTATCCACCTCCGTATCCCTTGCCATATCCGTATCCGCCTCCGTATCCACCTCCGTATCCCTTACCATATCCGTATCCGCCTCCGTATCCACCTCCGTATCCCTTGCCATATCCGTATCCGCCTCCGTATCCACCTCCGTATCCTTTGCCATATCCGTATCCACCTCCGTATCCACTGCCGTATCCGCCTCCGTATCCCTTGCCATATCCGTATCCGCCGCCGTATCCCCCACCGTACCCGCCGCCGTATCCGCCACCGTATCCCTTGCCATATCCGTATCCGCCTCCGTATCCGCCCCGTATCCATATCCGCCCCCATATCCACCTCCGTATTTTCCGTATCCGCCTCCGTAATACCTTCTGTGGTGAGACATTAGATAGGCTTGTGCTATGGACCCCAATTTGTGCTCAGCCAAGAATTTATTTTCAGGCTTCAAAAGACATCAAGTTCAAAATTCAGACATGATCTGGCGCTGGTGGCGGGGTCTAATGAAAACCTTTTCTCAAGATTACGTTTCCCATCTTATCCTCTACTATATCTGTAAGTTAGGACAGTGGTGTAATTTCTATTTTGAGACTCAACAAGTGAAAAAAGTTAACGTATAACTCTATACCTGACAATGAACACTTACTTGTAACCACGCGGGTGGTAGATCTCTGTACCATATGAAGCTTTAAAATAGGGATCGTACCTGTCAAAAAAGCGGTCACAGATAAAATATCAACAGGGTCTCCTGAATGGGAGTTGTGCTTGAAGAAAAGGATGACACAAATTATCAGTTGTGAATATACTGCACAGTGTTGTTACCCATACATATGTTAAACATGTGTTGTTGCCTATACAGCTGTACGGGCATGAGCATGTTAGGTTCTCAAAAAAACCCTAAAAATATCTGCGTAAGGATCACGGGTATGGACTACCAGATGGGTAAGTTTAAGACTAAACTGAGGACGTAGAGCTGTTGTCTGTTGATTGAATTAACAGTACCTTCTTGCTATTTTATCTATGTGTCCTTTGTGGAGGCAGTGTAGTGTAGCCTGACAGTGCCAAGCCATGGACGTACTTTTCTGTGTGTTTCATCTTGGTGAAATCATATTCTGACTGAACCAGACATCGAGTGAGCCAAGCAGACATGTTTTGTGTTTTTTAACGGTTTAAGTGAAGTGAGAGGAGATTAGGGCATTATATGTTTCTCATATCTAGTGTGATACTTGGCTGGGGGAACAGAATAGCTGACTTAAGAAATAACACGCTCTTAAACAGACATATTGATGGATCCAAGGGAAACATATTTGACCTTCAAAACCCCCTGACTTTTCCCAATTATCTTCAATCAAAAACATTATTTTGTTCAATATTGAACCCTGTCTCTCCCATTCAAAAGAACGGTGCAGACCAGCGCTGAACAGATGCGTCGGAATCTAGCACCAGCCACTCGAGGACGCCTTTCCATTGACCTGGCAATTCTCAAAGTGAGGCTACCTATTCTGTATGAGTTCAGCACGTGGTATCCCGCAAAGATCCAAGCCATTGGGAGTAGTGTATTCCGATAGTGTTTTCGGAAGAGTTGGACAGCTTAGGTCATTATTACTTTACTATGAGACAAAAAGATCAAAACAAGCCAGCTAAGGCGGATGAATATTACGGTTGAAATGTGGCAGTGCAAAAGTTTTCACAATTTTTGGTCACCCCCGCAGGTGTATGCCTGAAGCCGCCCCTGGATACTCACGTGGTGACCTGGGTGTAGCTGCGGGCATCACCGTAGCCATCGGCGGTGACCAAGGTCACCAGGGCCAGAACCACTGCTGCCGCACACTGGAACAATCATCGGAGAATACACGGTCAAAATTAGTGGGTGAAAGGAAAGAGGAAATCAGAGCAAAGAAAACATTTCATGGTAATGTTTTAGTACTGTTCTTTTTATCTGTCACTTTATCGCTCAGATAAACATGATTTGGAGCATTTTGGTCTTACATCATTTAACAATGTGCTTTTACAGGTAAAATCCTACATTCTATTGATATAATGGTTAGGGCTTATCACCAATCTATCTGTACTTGGGATGAGCGTAAGGCAGCACGATATTCGCTAATAGTTAGTATCGTCAATTGGTAAAAGTACCATACCTAATAAATTTCCAATCGCAAACTTTTTAGAGTTAAGTGCCTTGATATGCACCACCTAATTCAGCTTTCGAACTTTCGAAAACATTAGAAACAAATTTGTGGTGCTCATTTTCTGGCGATAGTATCATTCTGGTTATTTCCATGGTTTTTGCTCACTTTGTAAAAATCCCTAGCTGTTAAGCGGAGCTTAATGACCTTAAATCAACTCAATGAAAATGTTCAAGAATGTTTCGAGCTCTAGATCATATGAGAATTCTTTGACTTTCAGATATTATCTGCATTTTCATATGACAAAACTCTATACCATCTTAAATTGGTCTAGTTGCTTTCAAAAAGTGAGAGCAATGAACATTTCTCCGTTTTTGTGCCTTCAGGAAGAAAAATCAAATAAAAGCTAGTTTTATATATGCTGAAAATTGCGTATCTCAAAAACAAAATTTCGAAAGTACCAAGCACCCAAGAAATCCACAAGTCCAAGATTCGCACTGATAATCCGTGATAATATCATTGCTTATCTGAGTAGAACGTGGGGCGCGACGGTGTTGTGATTCGCATTTTTGCTCTCCTTATGGCTGACCAGGGTTCAAGACCTAGCTGATACAACGAATAGGGGACGTTTTGGTACCGAAGAAACCTCCCAACCGAGAAAAAGATAGGTGACGCCATTTGACCTTGGAACTTGCAGCGTGGATAAGCCCAAAAATGTTACTTCTAGAACTATAGCATGCTTGAACGGATTGAATCTATAATAAAACCTTATTTGGTGGGTAATACAATTTGCAGCCCACCTTTAGCATGATTTGTTTGTGCGAGTCCGAGACGGGAGTGAATGGTGGCAAGAAGGAGACGGGCGCCTATATACTGACAAGTCGGTGACCCAAAAACTGACGTGACAGGGCGTGGCGAAGCCTGTGTCACAGACTTGAATATCGCCGCATGAGGAGCTCCCTCTACCGACTCATGCACCAAACACGGGGGGCGCCATGTGGGTTACAGCACGTGTTTATGGTTTGTTCAAAGGTAGCGAGGCTAGCGGTTTGTTTTTTTCCGTCACTTTCCTTTTTGTGCTAGTATGAGTTCTTAGTTGTTGTTAAGTAGCGACTGACAGCTGGCGCTCGACCCGTCGCTATCTGTCACAATCATTGAAAGGTGCTTCATCGATAGCCCATTAGCTTGGCGTGCTCATTTAGATTTAAGTCTTTTGGCGATTCAAGTGCACTTTACTACCTAGAAGGCGCGCAGAACCATTGAGTTCTCTCTCTCTCTCCCTCTCTCTCTCTCTCTCTCTCTCTCTCTCTCTCTCAACATGCCACCTTCTTTGACCTGTTATGACCTCAATATTGACCTAACCAAAAAGTGACTAGTGTAGTTTTTTCCTGTATTTTTATGAGCTTTCCACCAGACTTCACTCTTTTGCGCTATCGCACACAGGAGCCGTATTCGACGGGGGCGGGGAGCTTGAACTCCCTCCCTCCACCAGGGTGAAGGCCCCGGTGGGCCACCGAGGTGGGTGTCAAACCATTACACGTCCGTCATTCATTACGTCATAACACGGTTTTCGGTGACCTTGGTTGGCTCATATTCGAGTACAGGGAGCAACAATGCTGTGAATTAAGAGGAAATGTCAATATAATCCAAAGTTACTCCATTCACGGACAGGCGCAAGGGAAAGAGGGGAGCAGATTTCACCCCAGGCTTTATGTCAGGACTGCGAATCTGATCGTGACTAGATTAATGACATATATTTGGGATTATCTAAAAACAAGATGACATTGGTCGAATTTAAAGTCCTTCCCCACGGCACACGTGCGCACCCTTGCTCGATATCTCAGGAACTGCTGATTCGATTCCATTCAAATTTACTGTGTATTTGCGTTAACAAATTGAGTGACCAAATTGAGTGCTGTGTATTTGCGTTAACAAATTGAGTGACCAGCACTTATCAGCAATAGGAATGTGCCTGACTTGAGCAGGTGTATACAACAATTGAAACATGATTGTTTGGGGAAAATTCAGGTATGTGTCAAAATTTTCCACGCAGATACTCTGTGTCGTAAATTTTTCACAGAAAGGTTTTTTATTAGTTTTGGCTTTACGGTAGATGCGAAACCTTGTGGGGCAGGTGCCTTTACCATTAATAGACAACTTTTATACTGTATACGATATGACCATAGATTTTAGTGTTTGCCCATTGCTCCAGAACTATAGACCTCAGTGACATAAAACACTCATCACGGCGTGAAGCGTTAAATTACGCACTTTGCTATACTGTATTCAAGAATTTTTGCCAGCATGATTTTTTATTGCGTAAAATTGTCAAAAACTAGCTGACATATTTGCAATCCAACGGAGGCTTACCTTTCCCAAACTATTGATATGCGATCGTCAGTGCCTCTCAGTGAGCTGAATCTGCAGCCATGTACGGAATAATAATATTTTTGGTGCTTTTCAACGCACCAACTGCCAGGGTCATATGGCGTCGCCAACTCTTCTTTCCCTATTGCAAGAGTTTCTCGGGAGCCAGCTTGCCCCTTGTTCGGGGAAGCCGCCGGGCCTTGAACCCGGGTCGGCTGCTTGGCAGACAGCTACGCTGACCACACCACCACCGCGCCCCCGCGGTCATGCACAGTGTGTACGATTAAGATACAAGCGGCGCTCTGCAAGGCATGTGCAAACCCTAAAGACACACACAGTAAGGCACCATCCATTTGTGAATTTGGCATCTTTCTGGCTATAAATCGTAAGTGGCCGTCTTTGATAAGAATAAATAAAGTCGATGGAATTATCATTGCTCGTTCTTGGGACTTTTATCCACACCAAGTGATTACGACCGATAATCAAAAACGTAAACAGAAATATTTGAATGCTGTAAAAGTGTTATATCAGAGCTTATTTTCTCCTCAATTTAAATACTTCGTATTGCCATTGCTCCATTGATAATTTGATGGTCAAAAATTATGAAGCGTGGTCTGCAAAAGTGTAACTTTATTTCACGTGTAAGCAAAACATTTTCTCAGGTATGAGGCTTGTGCTGGCTTAACCACAGTCAACTTTTCAGATTTATAAAACAGCTTCTGCGTTATCAAGGCCAGGCGAGGGGGGGCGGTAGTGGAGTGGTCAGCGTAGCTGGCTTCCACGCAGCCGACCCGGGTTCAAGGCCCGGTGGCTTCCTTGAAAAAGGAGCAGGCTGGCTCCCGAGAAACCCTTCCAACAGGGAAAGCGTTTTTTCAGGATTCAATCGTTTATTTATCATACATGCATCTGGTTTTTGCAATAACAATACCGACAATTCAGTTCAATACAACATTACAGCACAGTACAATACAACAATACAATATAGTTTCCAAGATAGCATAACCTTCTTACATCAAAACCATCTCACGGGTGTCCTGTTTAGTCTGTGTAATGTTTGTGCCTGTGTGCACGTGCGTGCGTGTGTGCGTGCGTGCGTGGTGGTGTGATTGTGTGCATGTGTGTGTTTGTGTGCGTTATGTGTGGAATTATGCATAGTGTATGAGTTTGTTTGCAGCAGCAGGACATAAGCTTGGAACGTTTTTTTTGCTATTGCTGTTCCACCTCTTCAGCAGAAGGCTAGGACTATTCAAGGACTAGTCTCCCTATCTCTCCCCATTTTCGTCAAATTATAATGTTCTTTCCTTTTTCCTTGTAATTCTGCCTTCCTTTAAAGCTTCTAGCCATAAACACTTTCTGAAATGTGCCACCGTTGGCTTCCTCTTTCGAAGACGGGCTTTAACCCAGCCCCACCGGGGTCCGGCGCCACCTTCGCCCCACGGGGGGCATCGATGGCCCCCTCTAACCCCGAAAATATGGGCGTTAGCGCAAATCTGCAAAGTGCAATAGAAAGCTCGCGTGAATTCAGTAGGAAATTACTTCGCATGTTTTAGAGCTCAGGTCAATGGTTTGACCTCCAGAGGTCAAATTAGGTCAAGATCGGCTATTTTCACTCAAATATGCAATGATTAAGCAAACTGGGCATAACTCTTATGTCATTAGAGCTATTGAGGCCTGGTAAAGTACATTTGATAGCAAATTGCCAGTACGTTTTCCGCTATGTGGAACGTAAAGACCTCCCGCCAGTGGTTTGACCGCCAGAGGTCACCTCGTGACCTAATATGACCTGAGGTCACGAAAGGTCAAAAAGTGACCTTGCCGTATATTAAATGAAAGCCAGTGACAAGACAAACACGATGGTGCTTGTTTCACCGCTCTAGCTTAATTAGGTCAAAAGTTATTGTCAAAATACTGTTTTTGACCTCTGGTGACCTTGGATGACCTTGGAAAAGTCAAAGGGCAAATATGACCCCTGGTATCCGTGAAAGGGTGTCCAAAAACGTTGTTCTTAGCAGTCTGAGTATTTGCAATCATTTTTGTGGCTTTTATATCATGAAACAACTTTTCCCCATGCTTTTCCAATGGGAGATGTCGCCTCGTGACCTGACCTCAGGGCACGAAATCGAAAAATCCCGGATATACACCTTGTAGACCCTGGAGGGGTTATGAAGTGTAGGAAGTTTCAAATCGATCGACTTTGAAATGTAGCTCTTACAGAGCTCTAAAGGTGAAGTGAGGTGACCTTGGTTGACCTCGTCTGGTGACCTGACCTTAGGTGACCCGGGGTAAAAAATTTCAGAGATGATGGAAAATGATGCAGTGAGAGGTAGAGCCCTCAACTGCGGTGCTGCGCCTCGTCGTTTTTCTGCTATCCCGGAAAAACCTTAGGGGGCCATCGATGGCCCCCGTTGGGGCGAGGGTTAAATATCACTAATTCGGCGACAGTCGCTACCAGTACTTCAAGCTGTTTGCAGTGCTCCAATGAAGGAAGGAACCAATCAGACTTTTCAAAAGGATACGTAACATTATGTTGTGTGCGTAGTTCAGATTTTATATTATGAATAAACATTTGAGTGTTGGGGCACGACCAGAACAGGTGCTCTATGGTTTCTATTGATTTTGTACAAAACGTACACAATGCGGTTTCAGCTCTACCTATTGAAAAGAGATACCTATTTGTTGCTGTTATTCGCGATATTACTTTGTAGTGAAAGGATTGTAAATAAGTGTTTTTGTACTCATGCGTATGGAGAGCATGCTCCCCACGTAAGGTGAATCGATTCCGTCCAGTCTCCATTTATCTATCCATTGTTGTTGGGAGTGTTTGTACTTAGTTTTCAGATGCGTAATACATTCTTGATAGGCCAATCCGTTTGTTTTTGTATTCTTACTGATAAGTGTAATCTGATACGGCAATGTGGGCTGAAGGAGTTTCAGGCTAGCTGAACAGTGTTGCACTTCTCTTGGTAGCCCTCGAATCAAAGATTGGTACCAGAGGAAAGTCATCGGTATGTTATAAATACGTTGCAGGTCGGCATGTGTGAAAGGCTTCGCGGTAATAGGGTTTATGATGTCTCCAGTGAATCTAAAACCCCTTTCATTCCATGCTTTGACAATAGTTGTTTTAAATTTTGTGAAATTAGAGAACCATAGACTACTGGTCAGAATATCCTCGCCAGGTGGTCTGTAAAGCCGAATAAACTCTGCCCATGAGCGTATTACTTCTAACCAGAACGGATTTTCTAGTGTTTTAGCAATTCGCTTCAATTTTATTTCACCATAAGTAAGAAGTTGCTCCACAGGTGGCAACTTGCCCTTCATAATGAACGCCCATGTTTGTTTTGATTTATACAAGCGTTTTACCCACCCTATTTTTAAGCTCTTAATAAATGAGGCTAAGTCCAGAACACTTAGGCCATCGTACATGGGTTTTTGGGCTAATTTGGTGCGCTTCACCGGATCGCTTCTGTTTTTGTGCAAAACCTTTTCGAGCTGTTTTTTGGCTGATGATGATGGTTACGGGAGTGATATGAAAATATAAACTAGCTTAGATGTAATAATGGTTTAATAACGGTTACCTTTCCTATCAGGCTTAGATTCGTCTATTCCATTGTGTTATTTCTCGTCGAATGGTCTCAGTTTTATCTTCGAAATTATTCTCCGTTAGTGAATCATTCGTTTTGTTAAATTTTATACCTAGAATCTTCAATTCACTCACGAATGTGATACCCAGCGTATCATCGTTGAGCGTTGCACTCATTGGTCCGATTGGCAGACTTTTTGTTTTGTTAATGTTCAGTCTCAGGCTGGAAAAATGTAAAAAACGTTGTCAGTTCATCAACAACTGCTCGCAATGATTTTTTTGTCTGCTTTGACGAAAGCAATCAAATCGTCAGCGAACTGAGAGACGCGGACCTCTCCACATATGTCGACTTTTTTAATTGAGAGGCTAGTGGTTCGACGACTAAGTTGAACAAGTATCCGCTGGCTGGGTAGCCCTGCCTGATGCCCTGACTTAGGTAAATTTTTTCCCCTAAATATCCATCTAGCAATATTCGAGAAAAATTTCCTGAATTAAGGTACAGTAAGTCAAACAAAGATCTGAATTGCGGTCCGAAATTGTAGGAATGTAAGACTTGTTTCAAGAACTTCCAAGAAACTGACTAGAACGCCACCTCGAAATCAGTTGCAAGAATAAGACCAAATTTTTGTCTTTTTGTTGAGATAATCAATTACATCATAAACAAGCATTATGTTTTCGCCTAAGTAGCTAGCCTTTAATACATGCTGATTAAGTTTGAGAAATAAAGAGTTTTCATTAACGTTTTTAAGCCTGTTTGCAATGACTGCGGAAATAATTTTGAAGTCCGTATTTAACAGATATATCAGCCTCCAACCTTTCAGATATTGTCCATCTTGGCCTATCTTTGGAATTATAGTAATAACTCCTTCCCGAAAGGAATTGCAGGTATTCCATTGGGCTATATAAGTGTTTTAAGGACTCTTAAAAGAAACGGGCCAAGAAAAATCCAGAACTGTTTAAAGAAAGGCGCTGTAAAACCGTTTACACCAGGAGACCGGCCTTTCTTCATTTCGTTTAGTGCCTTCGTAAGTTCGTTGAGGGTTATTGGCTTTTCTAGTTCCCCTTTCTGAGAGTGATTTAGTCTTCTGTCAGTGTTGTCTGCTAGAAAAAGAGAAGCATCTACGAGATAATTCGACCCGATATATTTTTGGAAGATACGATATTTGAAAACCTTAGAATGTTGTAGGTATGAACGATCTTTAGCAATTATTGATTTCGCATGGAATTTCTTCCAAGACTAAGTAAATACTTAACATTTTACCCCTCATGCATCACCCTCGATCGAGTAACATGGCCTTGGATTTCGCCCGTATTTCCTCTAGTTTGTCTTTGGCCTTCTAAATTTTGTGAGTTTCAGAGTCTTCGTTGGTATCAGCTTTCTAACCGTTCAATTTCATCATAATTTTGTATTCCTCTTCCCGTCGTCCTCGTTTCTCCGTTTGGAGTATTATACTGTTGACCTAATCATCATTAGAACTGTCTCATAAAAATATTATGTCAATGCTAAATTCTATTGAGCGAAATGCGATGGGTTTGACAGGAATTCTGTGAGTATATCGGTAGTGAATACCGGTCGACTGCTCCTTTATACAGTCTGTAATACATGTTATGTAATGAGGATCATCAAGGTGACTTCATTAATTTCAAAGTCCTGGCCCGCAAGATTAGGCTCTCTGATGGACCAGGTAACACCACGATGATCGGTCCTGTATGCAGGTATAATTGCATAATTTTTAATGTTTTTCTTAACGCGTTATTAACAAACACCATATCTAATCGGCCATATTTTAATGGATTTGTTTTATACCAAGTGAATTGATTTTCATCTGGATACCAGCAACGCCATAAATCAAGAAGTTTATATGTATCGATTGTTTGAAAGAAGCGTCGCTTTGCATTTCTGTTACTTTCTGTTATGTAGTTAGAGTCTTTTTGACGGTCAATAACAAAATTCCAATCTCCCGCAGCTACTAGATTTTCAGGTGTTATTTATTCGATACATTCCTCTAGTTCATCATAAGATTCCGGGTTATCTTCGTTTGGCCCATAAATAACAGGGAAAGAGTTGACGATGCCATATGACCCTGGCATAAGCCCCAAAAATTATGATTATTATAAGAACAGGCAGGATTTATGTGTGTATTTGAATATGCCCTGCGACTTGGACCGTCCTGCAGTTTCTGACAAAACTTTAGGGGCAGGTGAGATTATAGTCACCAGCCCAGGTCAGGTAAACTTCCTGTAGATCAGGTCACCAGCCAAAAATTTAGGGGCAGGTGAGATTATAGTCCAGCCCAGGTCAGGTAAACTTCGTAGACCAGGTCACCAGCCCAGGTCAGGTAAACTTCCTGTAGACCAGGTCACCAGCCCAGGCCAGGTAAACTTCCTTAAACAATTGTTTAGAGGTGCAGCAGTAGCAGCAGACGTGATGTTCCACCCCGAGATCCATATGTCAAAGAGGGTAACCGGGAACAACAATTTGTGGTAATCGGATCTTCATATTGATGACCTGGCAGCTGGTCGGGGTCATGACCTCTCCATTTTGGGAAAATTATTTAAAATTAAATAACTCCCAAGATAACTTTGCAGCGTACCCCAACGGGCAGCCCTGCGAGGGTGCGGTGGAGTTTTCGATTCCTGGCCCCCCTAGGCAGCAGCAATCTGGTATTATCTGTTTTTGGACGTTGGAGACTATGCTTTATACCTTCCTACGTATCTTGTGCTTTTTATCTAAGCGCTACTTGTTTATGGGTGTTAACGTCACCTGCTCACGTATGTCGTTATCTCTTGCGACAGTTGCGGGTTCCCCTGGCTTAATTCATGGGCACCACGTCGGGGGTGCTCACAAATGCTCGGCTTGAGCATGTATCCTGCGAAATTTACTGTACGAATGAAAACGACAATAGAACCTTTATTTGGTGTCGCTGTTTCTCTTGTTACTGCTGTTTGCATAATATGCATTATGACATATGGTGACTTTCACCTGACCTTAGGTCAGGTTGATTCAGCCTGATTCCAAAATTTTACCTAACAACGTCATAGGATGCATCATTGAATCGAGTTTGACAAGATGATTTCAATGATGCTTATATATTTTTGAAAGTTCTACTCTCTCAGCTGTCATGAGAAAAACGTAAGTTTCCATTGTATTCCTGTTTAAGCATATTTGCACCTTGATAACGGTAAAGGTGGTGAAAATGATCATAATCTGCCAAATATAAATTATTTTGAATAGCTTTTACAAGCCAAAATTTAGTCGACAGTTTCACATACAATGCATAGTCACGACTCCTTGATAGTGCACGCAATGTCACGATTAATTACCATGTCACTATCCGCATCGCGC
This sequence comes from Lepas anatifera, assembly GCA_034440635.1. Lineage (NCBI taxonomy): Eukaryota > Metazoa > Arthropoda > Thecostraca > Lepadidae > Lepas > Lepas anatifera. The sequence continues at coordinate 71,752 of JAOTON010001429.1, read as the reverse complement.
AGATGGTGCATTGTATGCCAAACCGTCGACCACCTTTTTGTGTTTAAAACTTATTAAAAATAATCTATATTTAGCAGATAATGATTATTTTTACCATCCGTACCATTATCAATGACGTCACTGTCATTCCTCCACTGCCACTACAACAAATTTACCCCTTTATTGATCTTAAAAGTGACCTGACTTAAAACTGATAGACAATATTTTTTGGCTGAGACGGGTTATCTGACACCACCACCAATTTTCCTCCCTACCTAACACGGCTACTGAGATCGCAGGGGGCGGGATGTAGCGACCTGCCCCCCCCCACCGTAAATGCGAAGGTGATTTGAAGCCAAATACAGCGGTCCGAAAAATAATTTATATTCCCCGATGGAGGTGAATTCTTACATCAAGATAGGGAAGTTTCCCGAACGAAATGGGCTTTTAGAGTTGTACAAGGGGGAAAATGGTTATCACACCGCGCAAAATGAATATTTTAGACACCGGATGGTGCTACCTTGCCAAACGGAAGCAGTTATTTACACCACAAGGAGCACCAGTGTCAGCTTTGGCAATACTCAATCTTTTAGTTGCGTAAATTCTTCTTAAATTTATTTGGCAGGATTGATATTTGTCTGACCTCTAACCCCGTACCGGGAAGTGTTAAGGCCCCTCAGTGAATAAAGTTATATTGCACCCATAATATTTGTGTTTTAATGGAACTTAATTTGTGAGGCTAGCTTTATATTGTGAATGTTTTGGATGAGCTAACAACGTTTTCGAGCCTAAGTTTATCGTGTCGTGTTTCACCTGGCTTGGGGGATTTTTAGATGATCTTAATTTAAATGCCTGTCATGAATGGTAAAACACGCTGGATGTCTATAGATTTGCTGTCTCTTAGTTAGGCAGCCATAGGTATGAGTGGGAACTCTACCACTGAAATACTTGGGAACCTGTTGAATGCAGGGTCCGTTTAAAGTGCGCTCTCTAGAATTTTTGTGAAACCTATATTTATCCAAGTAATACTACATCTAATTTGAAAATGTTGGTGGACTACAAACTAACATATCACATTTGTACACGCTTTAATAAGTTAGAGTGATGCTTTCGGCAGTAGAGCGTTGGTCCAGGGCTTTGCTGTAGGTCCAGGTGGCGCTAGCGAGGAGGGCAGTTTGTCAAAGAGGGCTTCTCGTGGTCGATCATCTTGGCCAGTGCGTGGGGCTACGGTAGAAAAATTTGCCTCAACAAATTCTAATTTACTTTTGCATGTATTTTTATTTTACATGTATTGTATTTTGTAATTTTAATTTTACAAATTTTACTTTGTACCGATTAATGTTGTGCTATATAACGTAATTTCATCTAATTGAGCATGGTTTTCTACTCAATATTTTCAATTCTGGCGGATATTACAATTTGTGTTATGCGCACCCAAAATCCGTATCCGTATCCCACGTCACAAGTCTGTAGAGGGAAATTTGGAGAGGCCGTGAAATCTGAGCATACACTTTTGACAGAATTACTGGATGGATATAGCCTGGACAGTCACAAGAGTAAAACAAATCATAAGGAATCGAACTAGGAAAATTAGGATAGAAACTTCATATACCTGTGTCTGCAAACGTCAAATTTGCAGAATTTTTGGAAGCCGAAAATGCAGTCTGGCTTCTCTGAATCACGTAGGTATAGTATAAGACTAATAATTCATTTTTCTTAATATTCCAGTTTCTACTAGGAGCTTGTGCAAGTGCAGGCCAAAGCTACTCACATTTTTGTTAGAAACCGTTTATCATATATCTGACAGTGTATAGAATATATTTGCATAGCTAGTTTCGTTCTGACGTCGCAATTTTTAAAAGCTAAGTGTATGAAGCCAGTGATGACAGGGCAATATGGATTAAAACGTGGATTTTCCATAGAACCAGCCCTGTTGCTACGGAAATAATCAGACAGAGATGGTATTTTGACCATTTTAATTTTCAGTCTATACGCACAGTGGAGCTGAGCAGAATTAATGGCCATCAGGCGAGGAAACGTGGCAGGGGAACTGATATGCCTCAGTAAGAGGAAATTATACGCAATTGGCATCTTGCTTGTGAAATCTCCGTCTCACCAGTGTTGCATGTAATATATCCTTGTGAAAATGAAGCTTGACATTCACTCTGACACACATATTTTTACCATTTATTTTCTAGTGAATACATAACAATACATGCGTTGTTTATACCATCTGACAGACAAGCACAAACAGGGACGTGTGCATGGGCTTCAAAGCGATTAGGAACATCTGCATGATTGAGACCGGAACGTAGTTGTGTTTTCCCATGTCTTGGCAGTTCCATGACCCTTCTTGTAGCCACCTACTAATCCAACATCGAAAAGAAAAGCGCTTAATTTAGTCCTAATAACCATAACCCTTGCCATATCCACCTCCGTATCAACCTCCATATTTTCCGTATCCACCTCCGTAGTTTCCGTATCCACCTCCGTATCCGCCTCTGTAATTTCCATATCCGCCTCCGTAGTTTCCATATCCACCTCCGTATCCACCTCCGTATTTTCCGTATCCACCTCCGTATTTTCCATATCCGCCTCCGTATTTCCCGTATCCACCGCCGTGTCCGCCGCCGTATCCACCTCCGTATCCACCTCCGTATCCGCCGCCGTATCCACCTCCGTATCCGCCTCCGTATCCACCTCCGTATCCCCCATATCCGCCTCCATAACCTTTATAGCCTCTGTAAAAATAAATTAATTATCTGTGTTGCAAGTTAAGGAACATAGCACAACTGTACGACTCCGCACCGACACAAACATGCGTTCATATTCTAGGCTCGTTGGTGCGTAGTAGTGGGAAAGCACAGAACACCGTCTTAGCATTTAGAAGTTTACGGGAATTACTCTACCAAAATGCTTCCAGCACTGAGTGTGAGGCACGATATACTAATTGAGAACACTAATTTGTTCGATAATAAGTGAGGATTGCAGATATGTATATTAAAGAATCATTACTTGCAATTTATTTATTTATTCATTCATTTCAACGTCACGGAAGTCATTCATTACTATGGCTATTAGTGAGCCCAGGTCGGTAGGAGACAACAAAATACTATTAGCAAAATACTTGTAACTGCCTGCTCCATTCCAATTGAACCAGCTCCTGTACACATTAGCGTTTCCATTTCCTTACCCATAGTAGTCAGGATGCTTCACCTCTGTGCCGTAAGCAGTGTGTCCCCAGGGACCATACCTGTGGTGAAATTTATATATATGAAGCTGACAATCCCAGGAAATACTAGCATTGCTGACAAAAACATTGCAAGATCACATATAGCTGTTTCACCATGCATATTGGATACAAACTGGTATAAATGGGCACTGGAAGGACAATTATGCTTCTTAATGAACACTTTGAACCGATTTTGCAGCGACTAAAACAAGAGTATCATCCATTTAAAGTTAGCACGATTGTTAAGGAAGTGAGAGACAAATGCCCTGCAGTTAACGCCCTTAGAATAAGTGGATTATCTACTTACGATTCTACGTTGGTGTAGCTGTATGCGGAGCCATAGCCATCCGTAGCCGCCAGCGCCACCAACGAGGCCAGAGCCAAATACTGTAACACCAGCACACTTCCCTTACCAGACAGTCAACGTGTCAGGACTCTGACGCCCTTTTCCCTCCTTGTAGTGGGAAAGCTAAGCGTAACCATTTATTGTTCTTATAGTGTAATTAAGAGAGAAATCTGCTAGACTATTTGTGTATTTTATAAATGTAAGCCATCCCCAAACGCAAGCTTTAAGGTCAAATCAATATCATTCACTTCATAAGGGACAGGTCAGCCTTGTGGTTTCATTGCCTGCATCCAGACCGGGATCGCATGTATAAGCGTGGGTTCGATCCCCACTGTGAAAACCATCCTCCGTGCCCCATCCGGCCCAGTGGAGATATGCCTTAAACACTCACGCCAATACCCTCTGTAATAAGTCGCGTGTGTCCTGTGGTAGTGGCCCTAATGATATAAATTCATGACACATTTATTGCTGTGCATGAGTGCCATTGCTTCTGCTGTTTGCAAAGATATCAGCGGACTCTAAAACATGATTCGGATTCTTGTTAAACAGTTACAATATTGAAGAACAGAATAAAAAATATACCAAACGCCATCTACCAAACTATGGCCAATATATATGAAATAGCCGATATCAAGCTATTAACAGAATGAACTAAGCAGTATATACTAGACTATGAACAGTATCCATACACCAAAGAAAGGACATAATACAAAAGGCAGCAGAGGCGTGGATTTATGAAAATTATTTTGATCCTCAAATGTGAGGCAATGTCATAACCGACTATAATAAAAGGTGATAACATTATATCAAGTGTAATTTAGCCTTCTCGAAGGTCCGTTGGAGAGCACAAAACCACTTTGAAATCCTTGAAATGAAAAGCACGAAAATTTAGGGGATATTTTGACACTACTTCAGCGTTCCTTTGGGGGTGCCCGGGCATCTCAAAAATATATTAATGCACATCCCTGCAAGACATGAGATAGGCAACTACTAATAGCTGCTGCCTCACAACAGGTGACACGTGTGGCCAAACCAGCCTCAGTGGCTTACCTTGAGCATGTTTTGAGCCGGTCTGATTTGTGAGTGCCTTGACCACGGCCAGCTGGACCATATATACCCGCAGTGCCCGACCCACGCATGAGACTGGCGAGAATGGGGGCGGCGACCGGCGACAAAGAACCCCAATTAGTGGGCACGGGGACAAAGCTCCCCGGTTAAGTCAGTGGTGTTGATTAAATCGGTTAACCGGCATGTTTTCGTGCTTCCTGGAGATGAAGCTTTGTCATTGATATGTAGTGATTTATTGGAATTAAAGTTTGTTTTTATTTTGGCCCGTTGCAGAGAATTGTAAAAAAAGAACTAATAAGTTAAATGATCGATAACATTTCGAGCTTGACCAAGTCTCCTAGTTCGAAGCAGAGACTTAGAGGGAGACTTTCGAGCAAGGTGAACGGTATCAGGTGAAAGCTGCGCATTGAATGCCTTATTGAGGCCGATTTTTGGGTTAGGCTAAAAAAGTTGAGAAGTTTTATCAAGTTCTGATAAGAAAGTAAGATAAGAAGATAATGTAAGATAAGAAGATAAGAAGAAAGCATATGTATCCTCATATATATATATATATATATATATATATATATATATATATATATATATATATATATATATATTGAATGCGATTGCATATTTTGCTTTTATAAGTTTCTTTTCCAACTTCTCTTTTTCCTAATAACTTTTGTTTGGTCTTTACTCAGTTCGTGTAAAGTTTCACCTAATGACATGTGTAATGTATTACAACGCGTTTCAATGGCCCTCCATCATCGTCAGGTAACGTTATCACACTAGGCAAGTACAATTATTCACATATTGTTAAAATTTAAACGTATAGTACAGAAAAACATGATTACAAGTGTTCTAGTTACAAATCTACCATTCTCTCTTTTTTGCGCTGAATGTTCTTATTTTGATCTTGCGCTCATTTTGACGAGGAAACCCCCACATTTACGATGTTTGGAGCATCCTTAAAATATTTTCCCAGACATATGTTCAACCGCTATTGAGGGTGATGACGCCGCGATGTTCTCGCTGGTCACACATGCTGGGAAGGAAGTGCTGGATGTAAGCAGCTTCTAATATTTTAAGTCGTCTGTGGTTAGTTTCCCTGATCAGGATGGGCGTGTTTTGGGTGAGGTCACTTCTTGTCAGGTTCTGGTTGTGGATGGATTTTGAGTGCTCAGCCGGGCCACCAGTTTGAAGGTGCATAGTTAGTCGGCGCGACAAGGAGGTAGTAGTATGTCCTATGTAAGAGGCTGTGTCACGGAGCTTACAATCTCCATAGGGGCACTTATACTTGTAGACGACGTTAGTCTCTTTCAGGAAACTACTCTTCTCCTTGTTGCTTAGAACTAAATTGCATGACTTTGGGGATTTGTAATAGAATAGTAGTTTGATGTTGTGTCCTTCGTTCGGTTTCACATTCTTGCTGATTATGCTCTTCAACACCTTCTCATCCTCCTTGTAGCCACTGCTCATCTGATTCATGTAGAAGAGCTTGTGAATCTTCGTTGTGCTTGGGTGGTCTTTGCTTTTCTGGTCCGGGTTTGCATGGAATAACTCGAGGGCTCTTTTGATCTCCTCGTCGATTTCCTGACATGAATAGTTGTTGTTCGTTAGCATCTGTTTGATATACTGCAACTCCTTGTGCACCAGTTGCCAGGTGCTGCAGGTGGTAAGGGCTCTACGTACGTAGGTGCGCACAACTCCTGTTTTGTACCGCTGTGGGCAGATACTCCGAGCGTTTAGACATTTTCCTTTGTCTGTAGGCTTCCTATATATATATATATATATATATATATATATATATATATATATATATATATATATAATGAGCATATGAGGATAATTATTCAAATCCATGAGTCATGCTCATTTCCATGATACCAAACTAAAGGCTGTATCTTGTTTCGTTTAAAACCTCAGGCCAAGGTCAAATGACAGCATTTTAAGGTCTTATTGCATATCATTCGAATCCTTGGTTCATGCTCACTTGAAACTAAAGGGAATTACTACACTTGAATTACTAAAGGGAATTCCTTACAGCAGGAGAGGGACTTAGAATCATGTTGCATCCAACATCAATCAGTCTTCCTTGAAATCTCAGAAGTCTTCAGATTCAGTTTGACACTAGGCTGCTCCTATAGATCTCCTTCATTTCCTCAACATATTTCCAGGATTACATTGAATCCTCTTTAGAAAAAATTACAAATGAAAACAAAACCTGCATCATTGCAGGTGACTTTAATTTGACTTACTTCAACATAATTCTTGTGAGGCCAGTTCATTATTTCTCCAAGCATTTACTACTCAAGGATTCTTCCCATGTATTTCAGTCCCCACTAGGATAACCAGTCACTCTAAAACTTTAATTGATAACTTCTTCTGCAATGATATTTCTTTTGTAAAATCATCCTCAGTGCTTGTTTCAAACATCAGTGACCATCTACCTATCCAGCTTCAACTTACCGCAAACATTCAACAGCAAAAAAATAAACACTCTTCTCCGGTGTCTTCTTTTGACTTTAGGAAAATTGAGAATCTCAAGCAAAATTTAGCTGCCAGCTTAACAAACTTCCAGAGCATTAGTGATCCTAATGTTGCTGCAAATTTTCTCCAGTCTGTCCTTGAATCTGAAATTGCAAAATTCTCAATCATTAGATCCAGTAGAAGAAGAGTTCCTTTCCAGCCCTGGATTTCTTATAATCTCCTGCACTGCATTAACAAAAGAATGACTTATACAAAAATTTATTAAGTCTCAAAACAACCATGATGAACTGATGTACAAACGCTATCATAACGTTCTGACTGGTGCAATCAGGACTGCAAAAAGTTATACTACCAGCGTAAAATACAAGAGGAGATGTCTAAACCAAAAAACTTTGGAGTACTCTGCTTGATTTAACCCATAAGTCCAAACCTAAAAAAGATCTTCCTGAGCGTTTTGAATGTAACAGTACTTACTTATCAGATCCTGCCTGTATTGCAAACGAATTCAACAAATTTTTCTCAACTATAGCTTCAAACTTGAATGCTTCAATTCCCGCGTCCACCTCAGACCCTCTAAGCTATCTGGATAACCCTACCGGATTGTGCTTTAAATTCTGTAGATTCAGCGCTGAAACCATCCACAATATAACATCTTCCCTAAAAACACAGGCGGTGGTATTGATGGTATTGGATCCAAAATTCTCAGGCTTATTTCCCACAATTACACCTCATCTTACGTACCTGTTCAATGCATGTATTGCCCGTGGCATATTTCCAGATATTTTCAAAAAAGCTTTAGTAGTTCCTATCTTTAAAGCAGGAAACCCTTCCACCTTTAATAATTATAGACCCATATCTTTGCTACCAATTCTCTCAAAGATATTTGAAAAGGCTGTGAACCAACAAATAAGTCATTACCTAAACTCCAATTCCATACTCTATAACAAGCAATTTGGGTTTCCAAAAACCATAGCTCCTACATGCCCATCTCCCTTATTTACGACCAAATTACCTCCTCCCTTGTTTCTAAAAAAGCATTGTGCTACTGTATACCTCGATTTTAGCAAAGCTTTCGATACGGTTAACCATTCTATTCTTCTCTCCAAAATGAAGCACTATGGAATTAGAAACCTTGAACTTAATTTCTTTAAATCTTACTTGTCAAATCGTACTCAAGTAGTTAAATATAACTCATTCAAATCTCTTTGCCCAATGTCCATGCCTCTAGGAGTTCCTCAGGGCTCTGTTTTAGGCCCTCTGCTCTTTCTTCTCTATATTAATGACATTCCAAAAGCTCTTCTGGACCTGATTTCTACCTATTTGCCGACGATACCGCTCTTCTCTTCACTGGCGACACCCTGTCGGACTTACAACGTAAAATTGACCATAGCTTACCACAAATTTCCTCGTGGTTGCACTGTAATCGTCTGTCTCTTAACACTGGAAAATCTACCTACCAACTTTTCTCAGCCACTCGAGGTCAAGACCTACATATTGCTATTAATGACTCACCTATCCAAAGAAAATTATCAACTAAGTACCTGGGAGTGCAGATAGATGAGGATCTGAGGTGGACGAGCCATATAAAGAACGTTGAAAATACTGTTGCACGTAACATTGGACTTATTTATCGCTGCAAACATATTCTGGATTCTAGGCTCCTTCTCCTGTTGTACAACGCGTTTATTCTTCCATTTCTAAGCTATGGTATTCAAATTTGGGGTAGTACCTATGACTTCAGATTACATAAACTACATCTACTTCAGAAACGAGTAGTCAGAATGATTGATGGCGCTGACAGACTTGCCCATAGTAGCCCCATTTTCAGAAAGTACCAAATCCTCAAAATTCATGACATTGTAGGATTTAGCAAAATCAAAATTTTGCATTCATTCTTGCTTGGTTCTCTCCCCTCCCCAATGGCTAGTCAATTAAACCTGATCGACGTAAATGTAGCCAGGAGAGTTGCGCGGCGAAGCCAACACTTTCAAATACCCTTTGCTTCCACCGTATACCGCAAATTCTCCCTCTTTATCTCGGCCCCTCGAACTTGGAACAATATTGTTGCCTCAAAGATAAGGAATCTTCCAGATATACCAACCAGTAAAGTGTTCTTCAAAAAAGTAGCAAGAAAATTATATCTGGATTCCTACTAATTTGAACCTAAATTTCAAATACATTGTTACAGTTTTCATTCTTCCTCCTCTTGATTACCCTCGGCACTGGGTCTTTATTTCACACCTCAGGCACATAACTTGCGCGGAGCTCTGATCTGGCAGTTAGGGGCATCTAACAGGCACGCCTCCGACACCCCCTGTCCAAATCCTAAGTTAAATAACAATTGATTTGTACCGTGCGCCTCTGAACTCTCCCGTGAACCGTCTCGGTAAAGCATCAATGAACCAAAACCCTTAATCCCTCCGCCTGGTAACTACATACTTCTCTCTCATTTCAGTGTTTCCGGCGTGGCCGGGGCCTGGCTTGCCGCCGCTGAGCGGTTGCTTTGCCGCCCTGGTGTGCCACCGGGTGGGGCGGATGGCTCCGCCCCGGCCTGCCGGGAGCCGTTAGCTCTCGCCGACCTGCCGGTGGGCTCGCTCACGCCCCGGCCGGGTCGCGACTCAGCTGGCCGGCCGGCCAGTCCGCCCGCCTGCCCACCAGTCCGCCCGCCTGCCCGCTCGTCCGTCCGTCCGCCGCCCGCCCGCCCGCCCGCCCGCTCGCCCGACTGCTCGCTCGCTCGCTCGCTCGTCCGTCCGTCCGCTCGTGCTGCGTCCCGCGCTGGGCTACGATCTGTGGCGCGCTCCGTGCGTGGGCTGTGTGCGCGCCGTCGAGGGTTGTGGTGCGGGTGCGGGCTTGGCGATGGTGTCCGCACTGTTGGAGTGATGCCTGGAGCTTTCTCGGTGGCGGAGTCTGTGACTTTCCGAGATGGTCCTTGCTGCTGCGGTGTTTTATCTGCTTTGTGTACTTTTATCGCATACCTCAGTGCCGATATTCTTAAACTGGAGCTGCGCAATGCCCCCGGCGTCATGTAGGGGCCCCGCGTCGGGGGTGTCTGATGCGCGAGCCCGTAGGGCTCCTGAAATGCTCCTTTGTTTGAATGTGTTTTAAGTGTATTGATGTATTGATGTAATAATATACTGTGTATGGCTGTAAACCGTACACGTATAGTTGCATCTAATAATGCACGAGAGAAAAAACATCTAGAACACGGGTAAAAAGAGTAGTTGGCTGTACACACCCCACAAACACCCCTCTCTCTGCAACTGTATCCCCATTACGACTATGTATTTTCATAACATGGGAGTTTTGAATCGAATTGGGGAATTGTTTGGGAACGGAGGACGCTGAATAATGGAAAGCGAGATAAAGGGCGTGATATGTCTCGCATCAATTCAATAATTTTCCTATCCGCTGGTGTCGCGAATTTACCGCTGCCGTCCACGCGGGCAAGTATGGTGTTCAGAGAAGCAAGGCGCCATCGCATCGTCGGGCTCGGGTTCGCGCGCTCGCGACGGACGGCGGCGGGGGCGGGCGGGGGCGACACGACGACGCGGCGTTCTGCCAGACACATCGAAGCTAAGGCCCTGAACAACCACGCGCAGAGTGGTTCAGATGGTCGATGGGATCGCTATTGCGCAGTCATTTCAATCGCTTGTGTTCGCTACCTCCGTCACTCGGATGTACGCCACCGGACGCCGTGCCCATCGCTTCTGAGCTCGTCGCCCTTGCCGCTCAGATGATCGCCACCGTATCGCCACATCCATCGCCCCTGTGCTCGCTATGGAATCGTCCGGTTACTCGCTTTTAGATAAACTGGCCATGAGAAGGAGTCGCTAGAGAGAAAAAGGAAACAACAAACGGTTAGGATACATCCGAGTGAAATAAGGCGGAGGGCAGTAGCAGGCTGCTTTTTCAAGGAATGGGTTAACAGCGTTGACAGTTTGACTTCCGACATATTTCAAACAGGTGTTAAGCAGGTACGACAGGTGGCAGGCAGTACGACACTAGAAATTTCTACCTTACTTTCGGGCCAAAAATACAGTAGATATAGTAGATACAGCGGCCGGTCAGCCATTCCTTCATTCCTTAGGTCATGGTCATATCCATTCATTTCTAGTTCTAAAGGCTGTATCTTGCTTCGTTCAAAAGTTAAAGTTACCAACAATTCCGAAAACCGTGACCTTTAAACACCTCTGGTGACCTTGGTATTGACCTGATCTAAAAATGCATGACAACATGCAGCTTTTTTGTCTCAGGAGCTTTAGATAATATTTAGAAACTTGACTAGCTCTTCCAGAAGCCCAATTACACCCTGGTTTTGTCAGATTCATTTTAGAAAACAGAATCGCCTTGCATGGGTTTAGAAATGACGTCATAACTCGTTGATATGACCTGAGCTGGGTCATAAGTTGTTAAATTGATCACCCTACAGGCCTGAAAAGCGACACGCGTCTCATTTTAATCGGATTGGAATCATTCACGAAAAACGGAGGGTGTCCCATGTGACCCCCAGGCGGTGAAGGGCTAACACGCGCATTGACGGGGGCGGGTACCCGCCCCCTCGGGTTTTTCGGTGATAGCAGGAAAATGGCGGCGCGTAGCGCCGCCGTACTTGGCATACCTTTTCCTTCATCATTTTTACAACTTCTGTGAAAATTTTAAGGTTAGGTCATCTCAGGTCAGGTCACCAGTACAGGTCAAGTGACTCGACCTCAAAAAAGTTTAAGAAAGCATAGGTCGGAGCAGGGTGAACTTATCCGATTGAAACTCATCACATAATGGCCTCCACGAGTTCTCTAAAATATGTTCCGGTATTTTTGATATCGATGACCTAAGGTCAGGTACGAGGCATGACCTCTCCTTTGGAAATACATGGCAAAAATGGTTTTTACGGAATAACTCAGTAACGGATGGTGATAGAGCATTTATTTTAGCTGCATTAGACTCGCCTGGGCTTCGCGGTTCTAATGCATTTTATATAATTTGACCCTTACCTGACCTCAGGTCAGGTCAAATCCTTGATTTGACCTAGCAAGGTCAAATTATATATCATTCGATTTGGCTTGCTGAGAGGATTCATATAGTTCAAGTTGTTTTGCTTTATCTGAACTTGTTCAGATTTAATGGCCGAAAAACTGAATTTACATGTTATCCCTATGAAGGCATGTTTTGACCTCTCGTGACCTTAAATGTGACCTGACAAAAAAATGGTTCAAATGTTTTCGATGGAGAAGTGGACGGGCAGCTCAATGCCGTTTACCGTTTTTCGCTACCTACCGTGGTTCTCGAGATCTTAGGGAGGGGGTGGGTACCCGCCCCCCTCCGTCAATCCAAAGGTGGCTCAGACCCCCGTCAATGCCCGTGTTAATATGGATTATGTCTGGTTCTTGCAGGTAGTTCATTGCAGAGCTTTAAGAAATTGCACTTTTATTCCAAAAAGATCAGAAGTGGCCACAACCAGCTGCTAGTACAGATCGGCCCAAGCTCCTCTCCATGGGGATATGGTGCCGCAGTGGTAGCGAGTTGGGTTTCCACGATTCTGACCTGGGTTCAAATCCCCGGCGGGAATACTGAGTAAGGAATTTTGTGGCCGGGGCCGGGGAAACCCTCGCAGCCGAAAAACGATATTTGGGTATATTTGAGGAAATGCATGAGTACATTGACTAGTGGAATACATTTTTTTAATTTTTTTATATTTTGTGCTCAAGTTGGTTTGACCTCCAGAGGTCAAATTAGGTTAAGATCGGCTATTCTCACTCAAATGCAATCATTAAGCAAACTGGGCATAACTCTTATGTCATTAGAGCTATTGAGGCCTGGTAAAGTACATTTGATAGAAAATTGCCAGTACTTTTTCCGCTATGTGGAACGTAAAGACCTCCCGCCAGTGGTTTGACCTCCAGAGGTCACCTCGTGACCTAATATGACCTGAGGTCACGAAAGGTCAAAAAGACCTTGCCGTATATCAAATGAAAGCCAGTGACAAGACAAACACGATGGTGTTTGTTTCATTGTTCTAGCCTAATTAGGTCAAAAGTTATCGTCAAAATACTGTTTTTGACCTCTGGTGACCTTGGATGACCTTGGAAAAGTTAAAGGGCAAATATGACCCCTGAGATCCATGAAAGGGTGTCCAAAAACGCTGTTCTGAGCAGTCTGAGTATTTGCAATCATTTTTGTGGCTTTTATATCAGAAACAGCTTCCCCATGCTTTCCAATGGGAAGGTCGCCTCGTGACCTGATCTCAGGGCACGAAATCGAAAATCCCGGATATACACCTTGTAGACCCTGAGGGTCATAAAGTGTAGGAAGTTTCAAATCGATCGACTTTGAAATGTAGCTCTTACAGAGCTCTAAAGTTGAAGTGAGGTGACCTTGGTTGACCTCGTATGGTGACCTGACCTTGGGTGACCCGGGGTAAAAATTTCAGGGATGTGGAAAATGATGCGTAAGAGGTAGAGCCCTCAACCGCGGTGCTGCGCCTCGTCGTTTTCTGCTATCCCGGAAAAACCTAGGGGGCATCGATGGCCCGGTGGGGCGAGGGTTAAGTGTCCTTTACCTATTTTTCCAAAGTGGCCGGGAAACGCCTGTAGCTAAAAACGATACTTGGGTATATTAGAAACGTATGAGTACATTGACTAGTGGAATAACTTTTTTATTTATTGATAATATTTTGGCTAATAGGTTTCCAAGCCAGAGCAGTATTTTAAAGCCGCCGAAATCGCGCGGTCGCACCAGTCCATCAACACTGTAGACCGAGTGGTGACGTAATGCTGCCTATAATCGGGATTCTATATCAAGGCCACCTCACATGAAGGTCAAGGTCTAAGGTCGCAGGTCAGTATCATACAAACATTTATTTCCAAGCTCATTGCCCCAGTGTTTCTGTCAGATCGCACGACACAAAATTACCTATGTTATGGTATGACTTCATAGTTCAGGCTATTCTATGTCAAGGTCAATGTCACAGGTCAAAGTCAAAGGTCTTGATCGAAGGTCAAGCTCTCATTTCTCCCGCATTTTTTGCTATATTATCAGTTATATTGTGAATTATTGGGAATACATCGTATTGCTACATCATAAATCAGTGACCTTTCATGACATTGACCTCAAACTTTCAGAGGAAGAATTTTGAACCTTCTCTTCTTCTCTCGATCATCTTCTCTCGATGGCCTTAGTCCGCTTTCAGTGCATTACCGGCCTTTTGTATAATCATGGCATTTCCCAATGGGTCTCCAGCACGGCCCAGATTTGATATTTATGACCTCGTTTGACCTTGAAGGTATTAACCTAGCTTAATGAAAATAAGTACAATGTAGATCACTATAACTTATACAGATAATTAAGTGGACGTGTTCTAGTACTCATGGTTTCGGAGATCTCTGGGGGGGGCACTTAATGACCCTCCTCCACTGCCCGTTGACGACAGGCCCCCTCCACTGTGCGTTTTAAACAGTTTGTAATGCAATTCACTTTGTCTTATAACAATTCATACAATTGCAGGCGTGGAATTTCATGGTTCGGTTTCACGTTATCCACAGAGCGTGCGTCAAAATACTTTATAGATTTCATTGAAGATGCCGGTTACTTTTGATTGCAAAAGGAGGCTTAACCAATGAAAGGCGTTGCTATACTTTTGTGATGATTTTAATACTTCCAAGACATGTGTGGTGATATTTTTAAATGCTCAGTAGGAACTGCACTGTTAGCTCTTATCCCTTTTTTATGTTTCTGTGTTTTTTATATTTATCTATTTTAACTTTTATCGGTTTTAGGAAGTACACTGTCTCGATCCTTGTGATTTAGATAGTCTTTTTTAATGCTTTGACTTCGCCTGTGAGTGGATTTATCTGTTGGCGATTATTTTGAGTAAATAAATAAATAAATAAATACTCCCAGAAAATTTGAAAAGTTCTTAAAGCCTCAAAAACCTATAAGCAAAAGATAGGCTAAAGAACATTGTATTGACCATTGAACCTTGTACAAGTAAACGTTCTGATTTAAGCCCTGTAGTGCGGAAAAATAGTCTAGGTAATGCAGCTCCGTTTTGGAGCCATCAGAGGCTGATTTGCATGCTGATTTTAACGAGTAGCGAAGTTCCAATCCGGGGGTAGAGGGCCAAACCCATTCATTTTTCGAACATAATGGGTTGAACTAAGTAGATGAGGTGTGCAAAACAAAACAGTCAAACTTCGTACAAATATACATATATCCAGTGCTGTTTTAAGATTAAGTTTCTTGTTTTCGAGTGTTCGGCAAACAGTGCACTGCATCTATTTGTGAATTAATCTTGAATTTGGTTAACATCCTCTAGCTTGCATTTCAAGATATCGATATGTATATCTGCCTATCTCTGTCCTACATAAAAGATGCATTCATTCAGCTCATAAGCATGCATGACAAGCCAAATACAGGCCTGAAAACAATATTCCCATACATCATGCCAGTCTCCAACAGCACAATCACCACCTGCATAGTACTGACGCGGGTTCACACACTCGTACGTGAGGGTGGAGGTCAGATCTTGACCCCGCCGCACGCTAGCACGCAAAACTAGATCAGAACGGTCACGACCGGCCCAGCCCTGTCGTTCTGGGGCACCTGCCAAGGGACGCATTCCACTGCACACACATACAGCAGAGGCGTGCGAGGAAGGAGGGCTGGGGCGGTCTAAGGACGGAGCAGGGCATGCTCATGTTAGGGTTAGCCGTTCCCAAGGTTGAGTGGTACTGAAACGAACGGAAGGGCGTGGTGAGTTGTGAAACATTTCTGCTGCAAAGGATGTGTTAACTGGCTTCGAAGTGAGGTGAAACGTTTTCTGTCTCTAGTGGTTTCTTATAAAAGCGTATAAAGATGTGCTAGCATTTAAAAGAGGTAGAGTTGTCTGATCAATAATACCTGAAGCCAATTTTTCCTCGGCTTACGCAAAAGCACGTAAAATCTGCTGGAATCTTTGACTATTATCCGGAACGACCAGTGCGTTTGCACTCTGTGGCAGATAATAAGAAAATCTTTCTATTGCTTGTTAGCAATTCGGACGTGACATTGAACATGTCTGTCATGCCTATTCATGCCGAATAATGACGCGATTGGCTAACTAGCTATCAGCTACACCATAAATGGAAAATGAGCATGGGAGGGAGAACTATGGTAAATTTGCACACATGCCTAAATGAGAAATGAGTTGCTGAATATGAATTAGATCAATCAGCCGTGTCATTATTGCAGGCAAGCCTTCCACTGTTTGGGTAGTTTTTTCCCGTGCAAGCAGTCGTGCAAGCCATCGGATAACTACGGCGCACCAGTTTCCAGGGTTATACGGTGTCGCCAACTCTCACGCTGTCGGGAGGGTTTCGGAGGATCAATGCAAGTCTTTGCTAACTGGCTTGCTATTTTATTTGTTGGCGCAAAATTAAAAAAATCAAACGCATTTAACACTTAGCCAATTGTGTCTTTATTTATTTGGAACCACAGGTATGTTCCAGAACTTGCCTCCTATCAGTATTCCAGTGGCCTTCTCCACTGCTACTGAGAGCAGGGACGTAAAGAGCTTCGGCCTGTATAGTTGTAAGCACATTATCTACCAAACCCCTGTTGGCAGCATTGTCAAGATATGTACAGGATGCGAGTTTGTCTCATCCATGAGAAACATATCGTGCCACATTCGGTGCTCAAGCAGATCAATAAGTAAACAGGTCTTACGATGGGATTCTTGTATCAGGTTTATGTTTTAACAAGAGTTGCAGATTAGCATACCTACGTTTCGGCTATTCCACCTTGATCACGGCATTAATATAAAATAAGATACACATTAAATGCATGAAAGAAACAAGCTCGTACATTGAATCCTAAATATTGTCACCACCGTTTGAATCCTTGATTTTTTCCAAACTAGGGATAGACCGAGCATGCAAACACTTCATGAAAACCTCTCGTCGGAAAGCAATTAAAAAAGTTGGAAACAGTTCACAATACACCGCAACTATCTAACACCTTGTTCAATTCCTAGTTTCACCAACATGTGATGCTGTAGCGAAACTAATAATTGAACAATGCGTTAGATAGTTACGGTGTATTGTGAACTGTTTCCCATTGTTTTGTAAACTGTTTTCCAACGAGTAGAGAGGTTTTCATAAAGTGTTGGCATGCTCGGTCTATCCTTAGTTTTGACAATTTTTTATTTGTTTGACATACAGGGCATCTCCACTATTCATGTGGCTATTCTGACGCCGGTCGTAATGAAGATGAGGGACATAAATGACAACTTAAGCAAAAACACAAATTCAAAAAGAATTCAAACGTTGGTGAAAATATCTGCGATTCAATGTGCGAGTTTGTTTTTATGTTTTTAAGATGTACCTTATCTTATCTGAATGCCGTGATCAAGATGGAATAGCAGAAACGTAGGCATGTTAATTTGTCACTTTTGTTAAAACTTAAACCTAATACAAGAATCCCATTGTAAGAACCTGTTCACCAGTTTGTCTTACCATCCTGTATAGATCAATAAGTGTCGGTCATTTCACCGGTTTGATATTGTATTTCCATTTATGGAACTTCTGGCGTAACTCAGCTTCATAGGATCCAAAAACTTAGATATTTTCCGGCTCAGTTACTCACTGGCAAGAGTAAATTCAGCTCATAAGCCACAGGGTGTGCCGTCTTGGACTTCCTGATTTGAATGAGCTCGTGAATTACCATCAACGTGTCCAGTGGGAACTGTGCTCATCACATACCAACTGAGGCAGTTTCAAAATCAGTCTATATTTTCCGTATCTGTCTATGCCTCTGTGAACCATGGCACGATAGAATACCACTAAATTCGACCTGCACGTGCGAGAACTTGTGTTGGAAAACTGCGAATAGCCAGTGATGGTGCCACCGAGTACAATGTGCCCCCCGCCTGACGTTAGTGACACATCGAGCTAAGTGTCTTTTATAAGAGCTTGAACGGCTTTCTTGTGGAATGATGAATGATTTACGAGTTCACGCTTGAAATTTTGATACGTTTTTTATTTCACTATCTCGGGCTTTTAACTTGTGTATTTTACCCATTTAATCTAATTGATGTAAAACAATGAACGACATTGACTGATTTACGATTATTGTGAATACACTGATTCTGATTTTGGGTATGGTTTTGGTAAGTAACCTCTGCGAAATTCATAACCCAGGTGAAAAATTTTTAGCTACGTCACCATGCTAAACCATCTTATTGGGATATAATATACGTTGACTGAGATTTATGAAAAAAGCGGCTAGCTACGAAAAGATACAGATTAGAATTGGGTTATCTTGCGTCATTTCGAGCACAGTGATTATTCTTTAAAAAATCGTCGCAGTTAGCTTTCCACCTTGCAGCCGGCCTTACTAAGCTTCATAAGGAGTGAAATAGGAGTTATGTCGAAGTGATAAACTAATGATTATGCATTCATTGATGTTATAAGGTAAACTAATGCACCGACTTCTCCCGTTTATCCGGCGGACTTTGAGATCAAGATCAGTAGAACTGTCTAAATATAGATAGTTTCGAACGCCTATATATCTGGATATTTTTACCTAATGATGCGGCGAATAATTTCAACTAACTTAACTTAGTTTCCCGAAGGAAGAAATCAAGAAAAAGCTTCATGAGGGCCGGATACTTGAAACTTTCAGGGGAATGTGAAATTTTCGCCCAATCACAAGCTAATTTTCACATATTTTCAAAAAAACCTGAATCGCCATGATGAAGTGCTTAAAGTTTAAAAGGCTGATCCACGGAACACGGAGACAGGTACCACTCTCCCCCGCGATCGAACACCTGGCGCCATCTGTCAGGATGCGACGCCTTCGCGATGCGATTGAGAGCTACCCTGATCATTCACGTCTTGAGAAATGGCGCTTTCTGATTCACATGGTGACCTTCTCAGAGCCAAAAAGTGTCCCTCGATGCCCAAATCGTGCTCATTTTATCCAAAATAACGCCTCTGTAGGCTAAAATTGTGACCAACCCATTCCAAATGGTTCAACCCTAATCGATGTGCCCCCTTTCACCAGAAATCCTGGATCTGCTAATGTAGAGTGTAACATGCACATTGAACAGTGCACATGCAGGATTCACTCCAAAGCCCGTGAATAGACGATACGATAAATGGGAGCGTTTGCATCCTCTCAGGTGAGGGAGCTGCTGCCCAAGGAAAAGATGAATCACTCGGTCTATTTTTAACGCATTTTTATGCATTAATGAAATTCACTGGCATTGTAGCTGATGGCACATTTTTGTTCTAGCACAAGTGGATTATTTGATCAATAAATTATGACGAAATTAACGGCCGGCCCACATCAGGGTGGGAAAATAATCCCATACAAGTAACAGGTAAAATATTCAAACCAATACAAAACATACATATTACGGCAACACCACCAGGTAAGGTACGACGGAGGCAAACCGCGGGAGGTTCGTACAGAAAAACACATCACAAAACAAGGCCAATACCAATAAAGTATGCCAGTTCAATCATTATATAAAAAAGCCGATCGACCAATACCGAGGTCAAACATACCACACAAACAAAAATTCTATAATTACGAGCTTCATTCACTCAGATTCCACGCCCATATTTTGGTAGAGGGCCACGATGCCCCCGGCAAGCCCCCCGGGCACTTAAACCTAACTTACGCCAGTTTTGTTTTTCCGTTCTAGTTTTTTTCAGAACCGAACTCATTATCATTGCGTCTAATGTGATCTAAGATCCATTCTTCTCGTTGATATTAATAGGTCCCTTCAACAGTCCGGTGAATACTTTTTTGAGTACAGTAATCGTACTTAAAATAAATAAATCTTCGTAAAGAAAACAAAACGTCGTTATATGCGGTTTTTGTTCTCGTAGCTTGTAAGCTTTTGTTTATCCTTTGAACAATTCCTTGTCAGCTATGTTATTTGAAAACAAGACAATTATGCCTGAGCCCAAATCTAAGAACTTCTTTGCAAAGTAATTTCTCGTCAGAGGGGGATTACACCTATGACAAACCGTTACTGCTGCTGGCTCTGGCACTAGTACTGATACTAGTCGGGGTCCTCTCGAGCATTATCCGCTCGAACAAAGTCGGGCAGCGTAGTGTTTCTGCCTTGTGCCGGACTGCAGTCTCTTGAGGGTACTGTTGTGTGCCTGTCCGTAGTCTCTTCAGAGCACCTGCTTTCTGAGCCACAGGTCCCGGGTTCAAGTCCCGGCAAAGCCTCTGAATAAGTTGATCTGATCCTCCAAATCCCTCTCAACAGGGTGAGAGTCTGAAACACTGTATAAGCATCGCAGTCGATGCATCGTTAAACCCCAAAAATTGTTATGATCTGTTCTTCGGCTCTGCCCACCGCATCCACCACGTCCACCCTTACCGATTGCGGCCTGGCTGGACACCATCGTCCGTGGACGAAGCACTTCATCCTGCATCCTGCGCGGCCCCCTGGAGCATGGCCTCTTATTCTCTCAGGTGACACGGCAGTGACGGAAAAATGACATCGTTGCCAGATAACAGAATACGTGCCATATTTAGGCGGATTAAAATGGGGTGAAAATTTCCTAAAATACGCATTTTTTCTAAAACTGCTATGAAATCGGGCCCTGCAAACTAAGACTGAGACGGTTTTCGCCCAAAATGGACAAATATTTGGTTGTCATACCGTAATTGATACGCAAGTGTCAGGCACAGGATGTGAGGAATAAGACCTGCGCTGGAGTTTTCTTATCCAATGCAACTTTTTATTCCGGTGTCCGTGCTAGCCAATGCAATCCGTGCTACGCCTCTGAATCGCGGAGAGATATCCAGTCATGTCGAACTCCACAGTCACTGGTACTACAACAGTTCCCAAAGCTTTCTTTCTTTCAAGTGTGGGTTTTCCGTGTTTGTGGGCTCAGAAATTCTACCACCTCTACTATATTCGATGAGGCTTTTCCCAAATAAGTGCTTGCATATATTTTGATAATAAGATTAAGATGTAGAAAAGTAATTAGCACAAACTTGCGAGTTTGTTCACTTTTTCTACATTACCACGAACGTTGTCATTAATGCTGATGTTGAAGCATTGTTTTGTTTGATATCTGCACCAGAATATAAATGCACAAACGCGGAATGATTGCACATACTCTATTTCCAACAAAGAAAGGACAGACACGAAACTATTGAGAACATGGCGATCACTCATTTACTCGTATATAATTCAGCATTCAGACAATAAATAGTCATTCCTTGCAGCCACCCAATCTAATATGGACCATAGCCGCCATAGGGATGTCCATAGCCACCATAGCCATAGCCGCCGTAGCCGTGGGGGTGGCCGTAGCTTGGGTACTTCGGTCCATGGCCGTAGCCGTACCCGGGGCCGTACTTAGGCCCAGGACCGTACCCGGGGCCGTACTTGGGTCCGTGGGCGTAGTGGGGAGCGTGCCCGCCGTAGGGCTTGCTGTAGGTTACGGCGTGGCCGTAGTCCCTGCGAAAAGACAGACATAGGGTTAGTTTGTTGTCCCTGGCTGTTGTGTGTTAAATGTTTTAAATATGGTACATGACTTTTCGCTAGCTTTCAACAGCAATATCTGAAGAAGTGGTTTTGCATATAAGATAAATGTTAATAACACATAAATTTACGTATATTAATTTTGTCAAAGACTGAAGAGGAAGAGAGAGAGGAGGGAAGTAGACAGAGACAGAGAGGGGAAAAGAAAGCAAGAGGAAGAGTAGACAAGAAAAGTATGTCCAGACATTGAGAAAAAAAAACTTTTTTCGGGATGGAAATGGTTTCAGCTCTTTTGTATTAATTGATCACTATATTTTCTCTCTCTCAACATAGTCCCTTTACTCTATGTATACGCTACATTTCCTCTACATGGTCCACTTCCAGTAAATTTTCGATATATATATATATATATATATATATATATAATATATAATATATATATATATATAACACCTATTCCTAAATATCATGATAATATAATTCCATATGTGCTATGCACAGAAAGCTGATATAGTAGCATAGCATCCATGTTGGGGGGAGGGGAGGGGGTATATTATTCACATACCCATAGCCGACCGGGTGGTAGATCTCGGTGCCGTAGGAGGTCGCTCCATAGCCGTCGTAACTGAGTATAGAGATACTCAGTTAGGACTCGAGCAGCCATTGTTACAGGTGTGCTCACAGGTATAGAGATTAGAAATAGCTTTATCGGATATTGGTTAGCCTTGGCAATTGCAGTTTTTCACTATTCTGGGAGGACATTGAGCAATCAAAATATGAGGCGATTGTCTAATTGTGCGATAGGGGTACGGGAAAACCAATAACGCTAGAGATATCCTGAGTCAGGGCCAGTAGCTCTGCAAGTGTGTTTAGGGGCTCAGCTTTCCAGGACACGGCTCACTGGAGCCCAAGCACTGTGATCTTATCAAAAACAATAAGGCTTAAATTTGGTCGAGTTTTCTCAAGCCGCAAACTCGTTTGTAATCCTATTATTATCTTTCCAGACGCGAAAATTTTTCATTTCGGTCGAAATACTTATATATTTATGAAGTTTGCAACGTTGTAGAATATGATCCCCAAAATCCCTTCCAACAGGGTGAGCGTTGGCGACGCGGTATGACCCTGGCAGTTGGTGCGTCGTTAAACCCCAACAATTATTAACATAGTAAAATGATAAACTGCTTGATGAGGGTACTTGTGCACCAAAAGGCCTGGGATTACACCTTTTCTCGGTAACCAAGAAGAAAAATCAAGAATATGAAGAAACAGTCCGATTCGTTTTTAGTTTCACATGTTCACTTTTTGATAACTTATCTGCATCACTGACTAGCTTTAACATGAGCCACGCAGCTCTATCCCAGACTCCTTCATTACTAACGTGGCGACGTGGGTGTGGCTAGTTGCTTCCCCGCCGTAGGGTCCTGCTGCAGTCGCCGCTGCCGCGCACAGAAGCACCAAACAGAACTGAAACGGGAGAACCTTCGTAGTCAAAGAGGCTGAAGAACCCCCATATCCGACAGCACCACTCACTCAAGGTCAAAAGCTTATGTTAAGGTCCAGTTCTCCAGATCGGAATTGGTTTTGTATCCTAGCTTTCAATCTTCATGGGAAACGGAAAAAATCGTTCAAACATTTTCAAAACTTTCGCAGCAGTATGATAGAAACGCACCTTGTACATGGTAGTGCCACCTGAAGCTTCGATCGTCGAATGAATACCCCACACAGCACCGCCCATATATACCGACACGTTTCTTCGGGGTAGGTTTCCTGATGACGTCATTATTTCATACAGGGGTGTCAAGGGTCAGCTGGCAGTATTGACCTGCAGTCAGAAAATGGCCCCGCCTTGGAGCGACGTCGTGCGGGGTGTTCGGCAGGTCACGCGTGACCTGAGGCGTAAAGAGCGCTCTTCTCTTCTGTGGTTGAGAAGTCTGCGGGGATCGAGCTGATACCGCTCCCAGGCTCACTTCTGAGGGCTCAAGGACACACGCATAAGATCTTTTGTAGTGTCGGGCCGCCGGGCGGGATTTATTGTCTGTTTACTCGGCTTTGGAGACGTTGCCGGGTCAATTCGGGTTATCGAGATGCCGGGTGTGTGCTTTGATTGTACTTGAAGTGTTCTGCCCGGCAAATCAGCTTCAAACAAAACGACAATGCATTGACAGGAAGAGCATGATAGTAGGGTATTATTTTTGTTTTTTTGTATGGAAGAATATATTTTGCATAAGAACCAGCGCTAGAAACATATTCTTCCACTGTATTTCATCAGACTTATTAGAATTTGTATATAAGAATTTGACGATGGCACCTAACCAAAGCTGCATAAGCCGGTTAAGAATACTGTTTGCTGATAACCAGCACCATAGGCAAATCCATGATTGTTTATTGAAGTGACACGTTAGTCGGCGGCGGGGGCGTCAGTGGGGTCCGAAGAGAGTTCTGCTTGGGGGAGGGGCACCAATTTTTCATATACATTTTTCCAACTTATTGCAAGTTCGGTTATTGGAGTCAGAACCTCACTAAAGTCATCAATGGACTTGTCACGGAGCCCCTCGACCCCACCATTCGAACGAGCAACTCCCGCGATGATAGGTTAATTTAGAAGCCAAAGTTTACCGTCCCACAAAGCACATGGACGGCCGCCCCGCTCAGGTCACCCTCTCACCAGTTAGTTGCCAACCGACCTACGTCGGGTAAACATACAGCGCTCGGAGCATCTCGGGCGAACTGACCCCAAGCCTGAACAAGCGCTGCCACTGCGTGTTACTGAGCAGCGGGCTGGAGCCCAACGCTCTACCAATTGAGCTACCGGGGTGGCATGATCACACCTCGCAATTTGTGAGGTGTGATCTATCAAAAGGCGCAAAATCGCATCGTAGGGGCGCCAATACCTCCTGGGGAAAGGAGCGTTTCAGGCGGCGCCGTGTGGGTCGATCGGAGAAGGTTTTGTACCCGCTGCTTTGACTCCTGAACCCACTTATAATCTCCGCTCAGTGAACCGCGAAGAACACTCAACTTGTACCAACCTCTCGAGATGGTGGTAAGGTCAGGGTGTGATAGTTTCCCAATCTCCGGCGTCTGTCTGTTGCAGCTCCGTTTATGATTGCAGAGCAGGACAGGATTGCTCCACAGTCAATCACATGCGTAGTTAGCCGCTTGGCGAACATGTAAGCGTCTATAGTTTGGTAACCACCCATTGCCATCCACTTTGGCACCGTTTACAGACGCTTCAGCTTCATTGGAAGGATAAGAAGTGAATGTTGAAACCTTTAAAAGACAGCACAATACTGTAAGATGTGCTTTAAGCGGTGGTAAACATCTGCAGTTGTACTTACTTACGTTCTGTTTGAATCATACCATCATATCGATTTCTCTCCTACCCTTTTATTCATATTCCTCTCTTATCTCGTGTTTTCTATTTCTATCTGTGAGGAACTCACAGAAAGGAGTTTATTTTTCGTCTCAGCTTTGCACGTCCAGGTCGCAGGTTTGATCGTCGTCAGAAACAGATGAATCCAACAATCATCTCTCCTCCACCCCTCATTACGGAATTCGAAAGGTTTCAAACAATCGGATGTTCCAGAACTACAGAAGCAAGAGATATAAAAATAGAGGGTAACAAAATTTCTACAATAAATTTAACGTCAAGAAATGAACCAGAATCTTACAGTCCAGTCCAACCTGTATATAGCCCAGTTCACACAGTCCAGCCCAACCTGTGCAGCCCAGTCCACACGTCCAGTCCAACCGCGTCAGCCCAGTTTATACAGTCCAGCCAACCTGTGTCCAGCCCAGTCCATACAGTCCAGTCCAGCCTGGTCCAGCCCAGTTCACACAGTCCAGTCCAACCGGTCAGCCCAGCTCACACAGTCCAGTCCAACCTGTGTCAGCCCAGTCACACAGTCCAGTCCAACCGTGTCAGCCCAGCCACACAGTCCAGTCCAACCTGTGTCCAGCCCAGTCATACAGTCCAGTCCACCTGTGTCCAGCCCAGTTCATACAGTCCAGTCCAACCTGTGTCCAGCCAAGTCCATACAGTCCAGTCCAACCTGTGTCCAGCCCAGTTCACACAGTCCAGTCCAACCTGTGTCCAGCCCAGTCCATACAGTCCAGTCCAACCTGTGTCCAGCCAAGTCCATACAGTCCGGTCCAATCTGTGTTTAGCCCAGTCCATACAGTCCAGTCCAACCTGTGTCCAGCCCAGTTCACACAGTCCAGTCCAACCTGTGTCCAACCCAGTTCACACAGTCCAGTCCAACCTGTGTCCAGCCCAGTTCATACAGTCCAGTCCAACCTGTGTCCAGCCCAGTTCATACAGTCCAGTCCAAACTGTGTCCAGCCCAGTTCACACAGTCCAGTCCAACCTGTGTCCAGCCCAGTTCACACAGTCCAGTCCAACCTGTGTCCAGCCCAGTTCATACAGTCCAGTCCAACCTGTGTCCAGCCAAGTCCATACAGTCCAGTCCAACCTGTGTCCAGCCCAGTTCACACAGTCCAGTCCAACCTGTGTCCAGCCCAGTTCACACAGTCCAGTCCAACCTGTGTCCAGCCCAGTTCATACAGTCCAGTCCAACCTGTGTCCAACCCAGTTCACACAGTCCAGTCCAACCTGTGTCCAGCCCAGTTCATACAGTCCAGTCCAACCTGTGTCCAGCCCAGTTCAGACAGTCCAGTCCAAACTGTGTCCAGCCCAGTTCACACAGTCCAGTCCAACCTGTGTCCAGCCCAGTACACACAGTCCAGTCCAACCTGTGTCCAGCCCAGTTCATACAGTCCAGTCCAACCTGTGTCCAGCCCAGTTCATACAGTCCAGTCCAAACTGTGTCCAGCCCAGTTCACACAGTCCAGTCCAACCCGTGTCCAGCCCAGTCCAACCTGTGTCCAGCCCAGCTCACACAGTCCAGTCCAACCTGTGTCCAGCCCAGTTCACACAGTCCAGTCCAACCTGTGTCCAGCCCAGTTCATACAGTCCAGTCCGGGCGAACTACTAGGTAACACATAAAAACCTTCTGCACCGTCCTTTCAAACAATTCTATCTCTTTTCTTCTCATTTCTCCTCTATATCTCTCCTCCCCTTCTCTCTCCCGCTTTCTTTCTCTCCTATTTTATCGGTTAGTATAAGATTATAGAAATATGTTCTAGGTATTTTAAACCCGAAACAAATCACACCATCAGACCGTTCCTTCCTTTCATTTTGCACTTAGAATTGTCTTTCTTTTTTCCCCTGTGGTTTCCCCCATTTCCATTCACATAAATGTCCATTGTTTTTTCTCTGATATTTTACCACAGTGGCACACAGCTCCACACTCACTGGACCTGTTCGTTAGGCCGACATTTCCGAAGTTCAGCTCCTTATCTCGGTTCGTGATTAGCAACAGCCGACGCCCTTCTCATTTAATAGGGCCTGACTACGCCGGGACATTTCGTGACCCCAGTTTCATGTCATGTACGTCACGAGCTGTGCTCTGGCCTGACCTGTGGCGCTGTCACGACCCCCTCACCCCTGCAAGGTGGTCCCACTCCACAGTTGAAGGGGACAGGTATATAGCCGGAAGGTGTCAGGATAGGACAGTCACACACCAAGACAGCAGCGAAAGTACACACTTCAGCGGCAAAATGATCAAGGTAAGTTGAATGTTGGCCGTAAAACCATTGTGAATGTTACCATTGTAAATGGTTCTTACTGTGAATGGTTTTGTGCAATGGATAATTGTGTACAGATGAATAAATGTTAACTCTGTTTCAGGTTATCAGCTAGGAAGTTCTATTATCGACATGATGGTTTTTACCCAAGTCTACACTACAGATTTGGTGCATGGTCAAGTGTTTTTACGGATAGCTTATTATGTATTTATTAAGCCCTTACTAATAGTTTATATTTATTTTTGCTGCAGAATTCTTAACTTTGAGCCAGCTTAGCGGTATAGATATGTGAATGAATTATTTCAAATGTGTTTATTTCAATGGACGGTGAAAAGAATGCGGGAAGCTAAAGTAAAAACAGAATCTACGACTATTCACATAAAACGCCGAAATCATACAGCTAGATACAATAAGACTACCTATTCATCCTAAAATAAGACCTATATTCTTATCTGACTGCAAATATGACCACTTATCTATTTGTATTGCTGAGAGTAAGCTCGTCAATATCACAATCAATCCAATCAATCAATACCAATAAGAAATATTATCGACATCATCAACGTTTTCAGCTTTCCGTTCTTGCTCTTTGTGTTGCTGTGGCCTTCGCCCTTCCCGGCGGCCACGGTTACGGACACGGAGGCGGCGGCTACGGACACGGAGGCGGACATGGTGGCGGCTACAAACACGGAGGCGGACATGGTGGCGGCTACGGACACGGAGGCGGACATGGTGGCGGCTACGGACACGGAGGCGGACATGGTGGCGGCTACGGACACGGAGGCGGACATGGTGGCGGCTACGGACACGGAGGCGGGCATGGTGGCGGCTACGGACACGGAGGCGGCTACAGTCAAACGCACGTGCAAACGTAAGTGAAAATATATAGTGGTAGAATCAGACCACCAATTCTGCTGGTGAGATTCTTACAAATATTATTATGAATAGACTTATTGTAGAATATTGCTACTTTTGCATAGGACTTCTTTTGAAATTTGACATATCTATTCGCGATCTACTCGACGACTTATGCGAAATTTTCGAAAGCCATTTGTAATATGTTTAATATAGCACACATGAGCCTGCCTTTGACAATTCGGAGACTTCTCTCGCAGGTATAACGGCTATGGAGGAACAGAGTACGGCACCGAGATCCACCACCCAACATACACGTGAGTCGTCAACAGCTAACTCATGAAGTGGGTTTGTCATGAAACGGGTTTGAAGAGCTAATTCATGAAACGAAATCCCCATCTCCCTCTCCCATTCTCTCTTTCCCTCAGCAATTGTATTTAAAGTGGTCCTTTTCATCTTGTTTTATTTTTGCAAGTTACTGGTTCTTGGTATAATTTTTGGGTTCATCTTATTTATTTTTTTAGCCATCTGCCTTTAGATACATTGTCCACGGTCTCAGTGGAACGCCGCCGTAAAATACTTAAGCTGCAGAGGCTTTATTTCCTGATCATTCATGTTTTGTGGTCTCAGTAGCGTTTAATTCAAAATGAAAGCCCGAGAAAATATTGTTATATTTTGCTTGCTCCAAAATGTGTTTATAAATATTTTCGGAAATGACCATTGTCAAAACTTCCCTAATAATCTTCCCGCAGTGCATATGGCGGCGGGCACGGAGGATATGGGGGCGGCCATGGTGGTTACGGAGGTCATGGACGCTTTGTTGGTGGATACGGCACCTCCTACGTCCACAGCAGCCACGGGAAGCATGGCGGATACGGACACTGAAGACAACAAACCCACTTCTCGCGCAGACAGACTTCTGGCGTCTTTGTGACAAAGCTGAATGTCTGAGCCGTCAATTTGGCTGTTGGTCTGTAAACTATGATGTAAATATGTGTCGATATGTAGAATGTAAGTGGAAATGTAAATACATGTGGTTGCAAGATATTGGTGTTTTTCCGTGAAAAAGTCATAATTCGAAATGATTTACTAAGAATAACATGCTTCAGATCTTTTTGGGGATATCCAAGCCACTTCCAGATATTTTTGGACATTGAAAAGTGCGTCATGACTTTTTTGCGTCATGACTATCGGTTTCATTAAGAAAGACACGGATCAAAGGTCCACGTCAAAACCCGCTGGTGCACCGCATAGGTATTACATGCACAATGGCCCATTGGAATATTTCACTGAATATTTCAGTCATGTGGAACAATGCGGAACAAACAAAAAAAATCTTATGTTTGATGCTGATATTACACGTGCACTTTTTGATGTATGTTCATCTAAAGACCTTTGCAAAAAATGATGTTCAACCATCACCCCACCGGGGCTCGATGCAAGTCTCCCCCCCCCGCATTCTTTTTCAGAATTTCAGAATAAAAAACTACTTGGTACCGCAATTTCACCTGATTAATCAGGCTCAAACTTAATTTCACACATTCTGACCAAAGTTCAAGCTTGAGACTTGTCAGGTCATAGAGATATGAGATAATTCCCAAAAACATTCACGAGGTCTTAGCCGTCTTCCTCGCTGCATTTGAACTGGAAACAGCGATTAGGTATGGAATAGGTTCTAACTTAGATTTCAGGTTTCTGTACAGTTCCGTGAATGGTACTTGACCTCTTAAGCATATGATATGGGCTAGCAACCTCGGATGACCTCAGGTGACCTCAAGTGACCCCGTCGAAATCATGGCAGTGTGCCAAATCGTATAACGAGACAGTAGCATGTCTTTGGACCCGCTGCATTCAACTAAGTTTGTAGCAAACTTGTTGGTAATTTTCTCATTCCTGACCTATTCAAGGTCACGACCTAGGGAGTTCCCATTTCATAGCATTATAAAAACTATCCCCAGTCAGCTACCAAGCTGTTATACCTTTAATTGTTTCTTGGCAAAAGGTCACTCAAGGTCAGCAACCACATCAAAGGCCACGGTAGTTGATTTAAATTATATTCACCAGCGCGATCTGAAACACATGTTTTGTATGCTGAAATCAGCACCTTCCGGACACATGTATGACGCCCCGGGATGGCTATTGACCTTTTACTTTTCAAGATCAGACCAGGTCAGTGACCTGAAACGACCTGATTTGACATGCTTCAATAGATCGAGAAACATCCAGGCGCATTAGAAGCAATTTTACTGATACTGAAGTTGACTGCTTGCTTGGAGAGGCCAAAATCGACATAGGGTGCAACCATAGGGCTGCAAAGATCAATCGTTAACCTTTATGATTTTAAGTATTACATTGCACGTTTAAGATTTCGTGCTGTTATTTTCCTAAATATTAACGCAAAATCATTTCGCAATGGTGTTGAAAGCTTAGGTCATATATGTGACCTCCCAATGTCAGCAGTCGACAGATGATTAAAAAGAATACACCATCGATTTTCCAGGTTATAAGTCAACCTGTAGCTTACCGTGCCTTCTTGTCTTCTTAGTTTACAGACGGCTAGGGGGGGATCAATCCCCTCTCGTGTTGGGCGGGAGTGTAAAATACCTCCGGTCGAGCTAGGGTTAAATCAGTTATTTTGCTGGATAGAAACATTCTCGTGATGGGTGCTCGTGTCAGAAGCATTGCGTTAACTGTGGTAGCTTTCTTTTAGATACGACGATCCTTAGATCTTTAGATGGTTTGTGTTAAGACGAATTTAGAACGAAAATAATTCTGGCTCTTTAAACGTTTCTAATACTCCAATCAGTAAAGCATTAGACGTTTTCTTCTGCAAAATAGTTATGTCAGGCTTAATACTGTGGTGAATACTAGAGGCACAGTGACCACGTTATAATCTTTTGTGCCAGATCCCATAATTGGTATTTCAGTTAGAAGTTGATATTTCATCAGAGTCTCCGCTTTTTCGGTGATAAGAGCATATGTGGTAATGCACGGGTATTCTGGCTAAGTTCAGCTATCAGAGGCCAAGATGAAAAATATTATATTCATTTTGTAGGTCTCTGATATATTTTAGTAGCTGATGCGACTCCGTGCCTGCTCGCGTCTCATTCGCTCGCAGCCTGTCCTTCCAAACAGACCCGATCAATCATCCGCTACCACTACCCGAGGGTTGAGAATGCTGATTTTACCTACCATTTAAACTCTGTAATATTTCCGTTGCTGTTCAGTATGAATAATAACTCAAAGACAATCAAACATTTTGGAAGCTTCTAGAGAAAAGTTTAAGGTTGAGGGCCCATTCAAGCCTACTTAGGGCGCCTACGGGTACTGGCGGATCCAGGGACAGAAAAAGTGTTTGCCCCCATCCCCAGAATTGGGCTGATATTCTTTAAAGAAACTTGCCTTTCACTATTTCCGCTCCCTTGCCCCCTCCCCAAAACCATTGGCTTGGATTTGACACTGCTTACCTGTAGAGTGTATGCTTAGTACCACTGTGGCGCTAGGCTCGATCACATGACCTTCGCAGTGATGCACAAGGTCGCGTATTCGAACCCACCCAGAATCAGAATTGGGCACTCCGTTCTAACCCAAGCTAGCCCAATCTTCCTTTTTACCAGACGTGGACGGAGCGCCGTAAAGCTTAAGGAAAAACGTACTGCAGAGGTGACTCAGCTGATACTAACCAGGTGTAGGCAGCAGGGATTAACCCTGCAACTGCCAGCTGGGCTTTCGACATTGCTGCTACGCAACAGTAGACACAATGAATTAAAGTCAGCTGCCTACCAGACCTCGGGTCATTCGGGCGTGACGGCAGGGCTCACTCTGTCCCCTCCCCTCCCCTCCCCCGGCTGACCACACGGGAGGAACAGCGGTACAAGGCACGTGCTCGCCTGCACGCTGAGAAAAGGCAGTCGGAACTATTCATGATGAGAAGGGAGACCAGAGAACCTGAAATCTTCAGGTAGTTTGCTAAACATACTAGCCGTGGTATATGAGTGTATAGTAATATAGTGTAGTATAGTAGTTGTTATGGTAGCGTGGTGTATCTCCCATTAATTCATTAATTGAATACGTATTTTCCATGGCCAGTTTTTTTGTTAAAAAAACAAGTTCCGTGTGGCTGTATTTGTAAGTACTTATGCTCTCTGACCACAGTTTCACAAGACAGACAGCATTAAAACTGCCTTGTGCAGGTGATAGTCCTCGTGGTGGCTAAAGGAGCGCCCTAACCGAAGCGTGACCACGTACTGTTTAACTCACTTCTTGGAAATCACTCGCGGAGGTGCACGGGAACAACGATATCGAGGAACTAATGTATAATTTAATATTTGGAGGGGTTTTCATACAGGGATCGAAATTAACAAAGGTCTGCGCTCCGCTGATTTATACCAGACTTGCCAACGTTTGTAGTTTTGAGAGGTGGTCTTAAGTAGGTCAAATCAAACGTTTCTGGAGGGTAAAGCTTCAGATATTTACCGACCAAAGCAAAAACTCTCCAGCTTCCCACTTAGGGGAGTATAGCTTCTGTTTGAAAAGAGAAATTGGTCAATCCATCGACCGGCACGCAGTGACGACGGGACGTCCGAATTTAAGGAGGCACCATGAACTTTTCAACCCATTTATTTCCAGTCAAAGCCATAGGATTATTGTTAAAATTAATTATGTAAGGGGGGCACCGTGACCCGGTGCCCCCCCCACAGTTCCGCCGTCAGTGCCGACACGACACCGGTGTGTGACTCAAAGGATGTCCCGTCTGTCTAAACATATTCCTGGCCACAGACGGCCACAAAGGGCCACAAATGATCATAGGCGGCCACAGACGGCCGCAAATGGCTACAGCCGGTCACGGATGGCCATAGTTTCCGAACTCAGGTCACAATGGGCTCTCTAAATACGGGCAGTCCGATCTACAAAATTTTCCCCACAGGGTTGAGTGCATAATGTTTTATGATCTTAAAGTTAGTGCCCCAGTGTACTTTTTGTGTTTCCACCGGGAATAAGAAAACGTACTACTTTTGGACTCAAAGGAGCACATACCGGCCGTCAAAAGCACACTACTTGTTGTCTTTATGGGGCACCTTGGTTTCCTGCCTTGCACAGCAAACCAATGGGTCACAATGGCCTTGAACGGAAAACACAATATTACTTCCGGAACGAGAAAGGCCTCTGCTGTTATCTAGAACAAGAACAGCATTCCCAGTGGAGGAAAGTTCGAAGAGCTGGAGACCAATGGGCGGACCCAAAAGATTTTCCCAGTTTTCATATAAAAATACCCTGGTTGTTGCCCTTTTTAAAACCCAAACGATTGCATTATAACCCGGGACAGCAGGGAGGTTTCGACCCCCAGACGAGCGCCAAAGAGGGCGGTAGCGGCGTTGTACGTGGCAGAGGGGGCGCTGCGGCTGTACCGGACCCCGCAAATGACAGCCGAGCTGCTGCCTGTTCACTGAGGCCAGGGCAGCCTTCACTTAATCCTGAAGTTAATTAATTAAGCTTTCAGTTAATTCCTTCAAATTTAAATTACGATGGTAATGCATAATTTGTTCAATTTCAGATGACAAGGGGTTTTAAATATGTCTAAGCTTCATTTTATCTTGTTTAAACAATTTCGATTCTACATCACTAGAGGATCGTCATTGACCTTGGTCAACCCGGAATTAGACCTCACTGAAAATTGGTATGAATGCTTCAATATTTCAAAAAATATTTTCGAATACCTGTGGAGCACTTGTTCTATCTCTTGCGTTGGGAGATTTAGATGCCATCAAAAGCGGCCCTGAATAATATTTCGGTCGGCAAAAAATATTCCCAGATCCATCATATTCAGTGGCTTTACATAATCCTGCTTTGACCTGACCAAACAGTTAGAGAGCAAGCGTGAGAAAC
The DNA here is from genome assembly GCA_034440635.1 of Lepas anatifera. Taxonomy (NCBI): domain Eukaryota; kingdom Metazoa; phylum Arthropoda; class Thecostraca; family Lepadidae; genus Lepas; species Lepas anatifera. The sequence continues at coordinate 37,783 of JAOTON010001429.1, read as the reverse complement.
AAACTTAATGTTTTTAAGGCAGTTTTCAAGTGAGTTTCTTCTCTTCCTAGTTCTTGAGACAAACAAAGAAGGTTATCCATTAAGTGTTCTTCTTTGTAGGAGACTTGACATCAAAGGCATTTATTTCTTGACTATTTGAAATTGACTGATGTAGCTTTTACTATATTCTTGACGTGCGGTCATCCCATTTCTATCATAATTTGCCTAGTCTTTTGGGGTTTAGTTAGACAGAGGTCGTATCTGAACCCTTAACATGACAAGGGCTGATTATATCTAGAGCCTGGTGGAGGATAGCTGAGCTGATGGATTTACTCAAGAAAAGTGATGCCAGAATCAAGTGTGTCATCGGCGGTGCAAGACGCGCAGGGAGTGTTGTAAGAAAAAGGGCCGTTGTTTGGTGCTTAAGGTGGCGATCCGCCCATATTTTCAATGTCGTTTCTTGTTTAGAGAGTGCTCTTTTTGCAATCAACAGCTGATATCTCTTCGTTGCTCAAACACAAGAAAAGGGCACGTGTTACAGGTAATAAACGATGTTTGATAGGACTGCATTTCGGAGTTTGATTATGATGGTGCTTATGATGCAACACGGTCTGTGATATAAGCTTTCTGTGAGAAACTTAAAGAAAAATGGAGAACATATCCACCTTCGGACCAAGAAACAGTTCTTCATGAAAAGCAGAAATGACAAGTCATGTTGGAGATATCAATGGCGGGAGATTGTTCTCCACGCCTTTCTTCATCTCTGCGATGCGTGACAGTCGCGTTGACGCTTACACGTAAAGAAGAAGCTACGCTGTGTTATCAGGCAGAAGCGAGACGGATGGGTGGTGAAGAGTGCCAAGGTCAGGAGAACTCCAGTCTTATCCAGGTCCAGCCGAAATATTCCCCGACAATCTGAGACAATTTATTTGTTAATCAGAATCCCAGTCCAATCCAAACCCGACAACGGAAGTATTCATATAGTTGCTAGGCTAGCTTAAACATCTCTAGATCACTTCCTGGGATTTTATAAACATGTTTTCAAGGAAAGTTAGAAGCTAAAAAACCGGAATATTGCAAGGGAACTTCTTGCTAAGCAAAGCAACGCAAATGCAAAATACAAAGCAGCTATTTCTAAGAAGAATGAGAAGATAAATTGATATCCAGATTAAGAAAGGTAAAACGGTAGCCCAGTTAAAGTTAGAGCGTTGGGCTCCGACCCACTCAAAAATTGTGCAGTGGAATTGCACCGATAAAAACTTGGGGTGAATTCCTTTGAGAAACTTTGGTGCGCAACATGTTTGCCCTACGTAGGTCAGTTGGAAACTGGCTGGTGGGATGGTGGCCTGAGCGGGATGGCCGTCCCTGTGCTTTGTGGGACGTTAAGCTTTGGCTTCTAAATCAACCAATCATTGCGGGAATTGATCGTTGGGGTGGTGGTGATGGTGGAGTTTTCGTGACAAAGTTCTTGATAGTTTTAGTGAGGCTTCGATCCCAAAAGCAGAACCTGCAACAACTTGGACAAAATTGATACAGCGTTACCCAGTTCTGTTAGCCAATCCGGATCAGTGAACCAGCAATCCGGATTCCCTCGGCTTCTAATCCATGTTATCGGTACCTATGTTATCTATGTTATATCGGTATCTAATCAATGACCACTCTCTAAAGAGTGGTCACTGTCGTGGCGTTGCTGTCTGTGAGAGATGACGGAGGCTGAGGAAAGAGCTGGTTTAATAGTGAGGAGGTAATTCTGTTTTTCGATGATGTGCCTGAGGGGATGCTTATGATGAAGCATTGTGTGGAGACCTAATGGGGCTGAAAGTAGTGCAAATTCGTGGAATAAAAGCCTTTACAAGTCGTATACTGCCAAGATAAGAGTTTTTGAAAGATGTAATAACACAGAACGATAATAATAAGAACCTTTGACAAATTCTCTAGGATAAAGGTTGAAGTTTAAGATATCATATTCTGATGTTAACCTGTAAATCTTATTCTGGGGGTTTGCTGCCACTTGTAAATTTTAATCCCAGGAAAACTGAGAGTAATGGTTTCGACTTTAAGACCATAGGCATACCACATTTCTGAAGCTGTCCAGAGCTTCGGTGGCCATTTCCCAAATATAGCTTTGAGAGGAGAGCTTGATTGTCCTGGCCCCCAGCATTCGTCAGGTACCACCAGCCAGGTTAACGCGGGACACTTTCATTGTCAAGGATACACGTAGCAGACTTCTGAGCCACAAACCTCCAGTCCAGGCCGCTGACAGCTGCCCGGAATGAGATGCAATCTGACATTACTCATGCTTCTGCTGCCAGTCTTGGAACTTAACTAACCTTGGTTATTTGTCTGGTTGCAAGCCGCTTCAACGACCACATTCATCTAAAAAAAACAATTTTCGGCAGTCCTAGATTCGACCACCCTCGTACCTATATGGTACAATTTCTACGATTAACCGACTGCCTAGAATCTAGACACGTTCTATGCCAGCAGTTCAGTCCTTACGCTATCTCACTGCAGCCAATGACAAAGCCGTCTATTTGCACAGGGTTACAGCGGAGCGTATGACACTGTTTCTGGGTGTTATTGTACACCCTACTGGCCTCTCACGGAGTGTCGTTTGCAGCTGCTGCGCGGTCACGTCTCCCGGCGTGACGTGAACTCAGTGTCACCGTTACGTGACGTCGTTATGGTCGAGAAGGGGCTGCATTATGCTGGATGATTTCGTGGTTTTTCATGAGGCTGCTTCTGTAGGCACACTTTGTTGCAGTCCTTTTCATAACCTTTTGGCTACAGCATTATAAAAGTGTGTTTCACGTAGAAAATGACAGTAAGAACGTATGTTACAGATGCGTTCTAACATATCATCTACAGGCTTGTTTATTCAAAGTTTGAAGCCTTCTAGTGGACTGTACATATTGAAGGTTAACACGCGCATTGACGGGGTCTGAGCCATCTTCGCTTTGATGGGGGGAGGGCGGGTACCCGTCCCTCTGAGATCTTAAGAACCACACTAGATCGCGAAAAACTGTAAACAGCGTTGGACAGCCCATCTACTTCTCTATCGAAAATATTTGAGCCATTTTTCGTCAGGTCATATTTAAGGTCACTAGAGGTCAAAACATGTCATCATAGGGATAACATGTAAATGAAGGTTTTCAGTCACTACATCTGAACAAGCAAAGATAGAACAAAATAACTCTGACCTGAGGTCAGATCAAAGTCAAATTAGGTCAAAATGCATATCATTAGAACCGCAAAGGCTAGGAAAATATAATTCAGTTAAAATAAACCCTCTATCACCATACAATATTGAATTATTCAGTTAAAACCATTTTCCCATGTATTTCCGATGGAGAGGTCATGGCTGGTACCTGACCTTAGGTCATCAATGCAAGAAATACCGGAATTTGAGAGAACTTGGTGGGCCCATTTTGTGATATGAGTTTCAATCGAGTAAGAACTCATGCTATCTTAAACATTTTTGAGGTCAGGTCCCTTGACCTGTACTGGTGACCTGACCTGAGATCAGCCCCCCTCCAACAGCAAGCGCAGACCACCGGACGTGACGTCACACCTCGCAGCATATAACATGGGAAAATTAAATGATTAGATATCCAAATTTTTGCAAAAAGAGGTCCAGAATCCAAAGTAAAATGTTTATCCATTGCATTTGGGATAAACTTGATTCAAGTGTATTCTCACAAATTCGTAAGCGGGAAGTGCCATTAACAGCAGTTTAACACACGGCCCAATGGTGAAGGAATTCCTCCACGCCCGTGTGACGTCACTCGGGCGTGGAGGAATCCCTCTTGAACGTATGTACCTTTAAGCAAAGGTATCTTGACCGGAGATGACCCAATCTTCAAATATTGAAGAAAAAAGTTGTAAAATGATCTGAAAAAAGTATGCCAAGTATGGTGGTGCTACGCAACGCCGTTTTTACGCTATCTCCAAAAAACTCCGAGGGGGCGAGTACCCCCGTCAATGCGCGTGTTAAGTATATGGTTGCGTGAGGATTTTTGTTTTATTTTCTTTGGAATTTAAAAGCTCTAGTGCTTCACTAGAAAACTGACCCGTCTTCTGTATACAACTGAAATAAAGAAATAAAAATGACATATAGTGCCACTGATGTCTCGTTAGGGACAACTGATGTTCAAACTCTGAATGGTTTGGTTCATCTGGGTCCGCCCGGTTTTGTCTTGGCGAGTTGCGGCTGCGGGACCTTGCGCCCCTGCATCTTTCATCGAACCGTAAACGTTACGGATAACGCATATGACACATGTCGGTGGTTCAGCACCCAGTGTCGAGTCACACTGTGGTGCTCCCACGCATGGCACACATGTAAAAACAATCATGCTCTCATCTTCAGTCGCTCGCACCTCATCATCACCCGTCAAAATTCAAAACAGGTGAGTATAGACTTGACGTTTTTCTGTTTCTGACACGACTCTGGCTCGACAACTAGACGAGAAAATCATTTATTCTCTCCGTTGCCCTTGAAGGCCGGTGAACAACAGGTTTCACCTAGTTTGCTGGCCCGACGGGGCAACGGAGGGAATATACACATTCATGCTTTCATTTTCAGTCTCTCTCACCTCATCATCATCCAAAATTCAAAACACATCACTGTATGCTGTATGACGGGCATTAAACATGTCTGTGCTGTGGTTCAGCACCCAGTGTCAAGCCGTTCACTGTGGTGTTTCCACAAGAGACAAACATTATAAAAAATTTAGCATGTAACTTATTTCTAATTCTATTGAACGAATACATAAGCTAATAAGTTAGATATTTTTCGTGCTTTACTTGACTCTATCCTATACAAGCACCAACTGGGATGAACTCCGCATCTCTGCTCGGAACCTGAGTGGTATCTTGTATGAAGAAGTATCGAATCCACCCGGCCCATTTGAAATGAACACACACCCACCTTCCCTTTTCTGAACATTTTTTTAAAGAGCCATGCCCAAAAGCAGGCACCAATGCTACCGATACAACAAGAAAGGAGATTAAACCACTTCCAGCAACATGTTTACTTTTTATCCACTCAGAACCATGATGATGAGCTATGGCTTCCAACGAAACATGGACGATATAAATTCATCACAGAATTGAGACAGAGAAGAGGTTCAGAAGTGACGCATTAGGCATTTTAGTTGTCTCCTGAAAATTTAGGCAAATTCTCTACATTACAGACAAAACCTGTGCCATGGATACGTTTTTCACTTCACCTTATGCTCGACCTTCCGCTACGTTTCGATTTCTCGGCCCACAGCACTTGTCACAACTCATGTCAATCTCTGCCACGTGGCGTCCCGCCCCACTCATTATTTTTCCGCGCCCAAATGGCGATAAATCGTACTAAAACGACGTTAACTACCCGGTTCTCGCCACTAAACCGCACCCCGACAAAAACCACGTAAAGAGTTCAGGGGCAACGTCGGGACTGATTGAAGGGAGGTGGGGATGTAACCGCACATAGAAGCAATATTCCCTTCCAACAGGGAAGAGATGGGGAAACCTGCAATGGCGGATTTAGGCTGCTGGTTCTGGTGGTAACAGAGGTCAAAAATAGTGAAAGACATATTGTCAAAAACTTTGAAAATAGAAGAGGTTAAGGAAAAATCTATTTTCCCTCGCTTTTCGGGAAATACCCCTCCCCTGGATCCGCCCCTGCAACGTTATATGACATCTGCAGTTGGAGAGTCGTTACTCCCCCTGCCCCCTCCCAAAAAAACCTATTATGAACTGGTGTTTTTCTAATGATTCCAGACATTGTAGGCTGGCCAAAATGCCTTGATACTAACGAATATTTATTACATATCGAAGGAGGGTTAGTCATTCACCCTGCATCATGAGGTCTCTAATTCCCATAAGTTTAAATGTAGACAAACAGAGGACACAGCTGTATATTCGCACCAAGAGTGATATCTCCCTGCATTATCTCCATCCCTAAACGTTGCAGGAATCTCTGCAATCATGAACGACCTTCCACCTTAAAACGCCCCTACTTTTTTGTATGACACATGCCTTCATTTAGTGCCGTCGATGCGGGCCCTGTTGTTAACTACGTGGCATAACACTAGAATAATGGCGACAGCAAGTTCAAGCGCTGAGGCGGGCGTGGTGGGGTGGGTATGTGACCATTGACCTTTGTCAAGGTCACGAGAGCATACTGCCCGGGGGCGAAGTAGCGAGCGCGACAGCGACAAAGATTATGATACTTGATGGTAAATAGACGAGAACGAAGCTTGTAATGTTCACGTGCCAACGTGAGTTGAAGATAGACGTTTCATGGAGGGGATTGATATGAACCAAACGGATTTGCTCGAACAAAGTGCAGAGAATATATGACGCCAGCTTACATGATAAGATGTGGTGTTTTTTCATTTTTTAAAAAAAATATAGTGTGCCACACATTTTTCATTGATGCAGAGGTGATTGAAAAGGGCGTTTGATATGTGTATATTTTTACACTGATGGTATGTTGTGTTAGACTGTGCTTGCCTTTGAAAGAAAAGTATTGTCGTAGTGACAGGGTTGGAGCCTTAAAGGAAAATAATCATCTCCTATTATTCTAGACTTTTTTGAAGCAAGACAGACAGAGATATCTGGAAATCTGGAAAATAGTTAACCTTTTTACCTTTTCCCTTGGTGAATTTGCAATGGGACACATACTCATTTCCGCATAAAACTATTTAAAAAGGTTGAAAATTAATGAGGACTGCCATGCGCCTCCGGCATTCTACCTTCCATCGTATGATGACATTGCGCATTTCTAAGGAGCATTTGGACAGCCGTGCCATTAGTTTTTATTTTTTTCCAATTTTAGTATTGTTTTCCACAATCCGATGTGTTGAATGTAGAGCCATGTTTAATGGATATGTGACAAAATAAACTACTGCTACATTCCAGACAACCCCAAGACAAAATAGCCAAATCTGAGAGAAAATTTGATATGGCTTGGCGTATTCATCTTTCGATCGCTTGTATACCTCACCGTGGGATCAAATCAGCAGTCATTTATTGGCGGAAAATGATATCGTGTAAGACTCTTTCATCTGTGTGCCTACTAACGAGCCAAAAAAGCCGCATGACGCCAGAAAATGGTGAAAGCAGTAGATAACTGTCGCAAAAACTCATGCCGTACCCGATCTGGATGTGGATAAAGCTGCGCAATAGTAGGGCAATGTCAAGATTAGCATGATGTTGACGTCAATCTATTTTGGTATGCACGCTGTGCTACGCGCTCTTGGCTCTGGGGAATGACAAAACAGAGTGTTACGGCCGAAAGACTCTGCTCAAATTCGACGTTGTTGCAAGAAGTGACAAGCAGGGTGGTTAGGCGAGCAAAGAGGGAAGGGAAAGAGAAAAAGAGAAAGAAAGAGAGAGAGAGAGAGACCGAGGGGGAGAGAGAGAGAGAGAGAGAGAGAGAGAGAGAGAGGGAGAGAGAGAGACAGAGAGACAGAGAGACAGAGAGACAGAGAGAGAGAGACAGAGAGACAGAGAGACAGAGAGAAAGAGAGACAGAGAGACAGAGAGAGAAAGAGAGAGAGAGAGAGAGAGACAGAGAGAGAGAGAGAGAAAGAGAGACAGAGAGAGAGAGAGGAGAGAGAGAGAGAGAATGGGGTTAATTTCGGGAAATGAATAGCACATATATTAAGTCAAACTTTAGACATTATTTCAAAAGTTCATCCAAAAAAACTGTGGTGGCCGTCAAGGTTGGAAGTCACCATTTTGGTAATTGATGTAGATTCAGGGTGTGCAGCTTAAAAAATACTTCCACCCCCGACAGACCTTATCAATATCATCGAACTTGCTTAAAATATTTCATATGCTATTCTAACGTCCTTATATTCACCATTGCAATGAATTAAAACTTCTGAGGTCAACCGGGGGCTAAAAATTTCCAGTCACAGCTGGGAATGAGCTGACATCCTACGCATGTGTTAATTACACTAAAAGCTGACAACAGAGCTGGACAAAGTATTCTTACAGAATTTTACAGGAATGTTGTGTCTCATACAGTTTGTTCATTGCTGGCATTGTGCAGACAAATATTTGTCTTGCCATAGTCTGCTGTTTTTTGCTTTCGATAAGACCACATTAGGAATACCTCGGGCATTACTGTGCTAGACAAGGCGGGGCACCCTCTTATGGAATTCCCCCATTCATCAGTACTAAGGACCTGAACACAATAGTGATGTTAAACAAAGACAAACTCTACATCACAAACTCTCCATATCGCCTACTTGAACCCCACTGACAAGATAGCATACCTTATCTAAACCCAAACATATCTGACCAATCAGCGCAGTAGGCCGTTACTGATTACCAAACAGCCGACAATCTCCCCACCCAGGCACCTGGTCCGTGCAGCCTCGCCATTGTGAAAGGTTGCAGGGCTCCAGCCCAGATTGAGGACGAAGGACTCTGCATTCAATGATCTGGCGCCGACCTTGCGGCGCAGCCGGGCGGAACGTCGTGTCCGACGATGCGTGAAGCGACTGCGGAGAGCACGACGCCCAGCCTCGGATGGCAGTGGTCCAGCACGCGTCATTAGAGATGAAATCACGCGTGCGCTGTTCGACGGGCTATATTGCTCATTTGTGGGTGTTCAGGACATTGTCCTGCACTTTGATGAAGGCACAGTTACAAGTGCGCGTGTGATTCGTTTCGAATCGATGTTACTCATGTGAGCGCGGCTCATTGTCATTTCACCCTATTTGGAGGGAATTGGGTGGATCTGAAGGTAAAGAAGAAAGGTAGGAAGAAAGAAAGAAGAAGGTAAGAAGAAGAAGTTGGAAGGAAGGAAGGAAGTAAAGAATACATATGAGGAAGGGTGGATGTCACCACCACCAAAAAAGGAGTGGGTACATCAATCTTGAGCAGGTTCCTGAGACAAATTTCCCCGTCCAGAAATTAGAATTCACTGGATTTAGGCTCATAGCTATCTTCCACACTGAGGGGTTCAAACATTTCAAATATGGCTTATCATAAATTTGGCTGGAATTAGAAATGTATTAAAAGTGACTCACTGCACCTCTCCCTGTCCCTATTCCGACACCTATCTGAGGAAGTGAAGAAATAATATGCATATTTCTGCAGAAGCGAAAACAGTTTCTTCTATCTGTATTGCGTTGCGCCGGACTAGCTTCGTGGACCTATATGAGTGTTGCGTGGGTCTCAGCATTTTCCCTGCACCTGTATGCGTTTCGCACAGCATTTTTATCATTTGAATATGTTGCAGCAAATGAAAAGTAAAAAACGATTTAAGTAAGAACTGTGCATTCTGAAATATTCTTAAGGTGGTGTAACTCATAGCTTGTAGTGAAAGCCATGGCTTAGACGCTTATTGGTTGCATTATTCGTATCATGGTGGGACAAAATTCACCATTAATTAACTTCCCGTCGTTGAAAAGGACATAACTATAAGTGATATCAAATAGCCTAGATGCGCTGAAGCCTCGTTAAAGCTCTGCTGGCAGGTCCTCCGTATGCAAAAGGGCATCCAGGGGAGCTGGCCAAATGCATTGTGAGGCAACCCCTTGGCCCAACACTGGCTCTCCACCGGTGATTGTGCCATTTTATATTTCCGCAATCCTTGCACGTAATTCGTGGAGTAGATGTGAACGAGCACATATCCTAATAGCATTAACAAGTCACACTTTTTGTTTGCGAGGTGTGTAGGACAGTTGGATAATTTTAGGGGCTTGACAACGCACCAACTGCTGGGGGTATACGGCACCGTCGAGCACGTTGTATGAGCAAAACTGGAAACTGGCAGTTGCCGAGTTGCATATCACGGGTACCCTTGTAATCTTAATTGCCGGAACGACCACTTTATTACCACGAATGCATTGTTGCCCTGCAACTGCAGCAATCTAGCACGCAATCTAATTTACAAATGGTTCAGCCCTGCGTCTAACCTTACCAGTCACCCTGCCTGGGCGGGAGTGTAACCCAGTGTCATACGCCCCTGTTTAGCTCCTTTACGCTCGACTGACCACGAAGTCGCTCCAGGCGTGCCTGCAGGCTATGCGCGCTGTCAACCGGTCGTCGGACCTTCCAGGACCGTTGGAGCAGAATTCAAGAACCATTTTACTGAAAGTGATGGGAGTTTTATGTTCATGCAAAGCTTTTGGTAAGATACATTTTCGTTTAACTGTACATCTTTGACTTTGTAGCACAGAATGATGTGCATGGCATATATTTTTGTCTCTGCAGCAAATCTGTCAGATTTGTCAACGGTCAAGGTCCTCACGCTTAGCCGCACTTTATGGCTCTTAATGGACTACAAGGCCCCCAAGGAAAAGTGCTTCCGGCAGTGAATGACGATTCAAAACATCACCTGCTAAATCAAAACAGCGCGTATCAAGGACCTGGTCAGGCTTGGTGGAGATCCTACTGTTTTCAATATTCGTAATGCCGTGAAATATACCGATGTGATAAGTTTATTCGGATACGGTAATTATCAGAGACTACTGCGTGTTAGAGCAAATATATAATCACAGAAGGAAACTAAGCGTGTCTATCTCCCAAGAGTATTCTCACTGTTACTGATTTGGAGGTGCGCATTTGGCAAACGTAGCAGGAAAAATAGATTAGCAGGAAAGGAAACGCATGGGGCGTATATATCAACGGCAGCAGCTAAATCCTTAACCCCAAATAAACACAGCATTTAATCTCCCAACGCCCACCCATCTTCCGTGTGAAGACCTCCCTCGCAACGTTGAACCACTCCCATAACTATGCCCATCTCAATCTACGGAGATATCAGTGGAATGGACCGTCCCTGAACTGGTAGACCCGCATATTTCAGTTCCGGCGCTGCCATCTTGTCCCGCCCCCTGCTCTTTGACCTTACCTCGTGCACGTTGCCATGGCTCCTGGGGCGTGACCCAGGTCGTCCGGCACCGCCCCTCCCTCACCCCTTGCGACCCAGATTAACACGCCAACTTCCCACAGAGTGGCGCGCCGGATGCCCCGATTTAGTCAAAGCGTGAGTCGTGTGATCCTGTTTCAGTGGAAGCAGATCATAACGTTTACTAATCTGTTGTCTCTGTTCCCTTTTCTGAAAATTAGCTGGAATTTGGGCCGAGTGGTAGTGTCCAGGAACTTTGCTGCGGATTGCTGATTAGACTGGCCTTTGTTGCATTGCTCAATGCGCCAATTTTCTGCCTCCTGGAGAGGGCCCACGCAAACTATGCAGCTATTAGTTAGGGTAGTGTAATGATAACTGGTGTCGAGTCACACTGAAGCCATTTGCAAATCTTGGACTGAGCCTGGCCTGCATTCATGATCACTGGGGTGTGCGTATCTCTTACGTAATTTCAAAATTGATAAACAACAAATACATCCACAAAAAGTCGTTTAGCTCATAATCATGCGTGGTAAAGCTTGTAAGCCACCTCTCAGGGCTTTCACAAAGTTGTTCCTTGTACAGTTGGTGTGCTTGGTAGCTTGGAGATAGCTGCTTTGTTTTTTTCAGGTTAATCCCTATCTCAGAGCATAATCATCAAGGAGTTTCTTGATGCAGTGGTCAGCATTTCTTTCTTATGGTTTGGCACCAGGAATTTTGAGGATGTAGGCTGGGTCTTTTGAAGCAGTGATGCCAAAATGACTGCGGGAAGTAGCTGGAGTATACTTGGGATAGTGGTTGGTTCGATTATTACATAAACATGGGACGTTTATATCATAAGATTATAAAATAATTAAATAATATTATAATAAGATAATGAAATAATATTATTATAAAATAATGAAATAGTATAAGTCAAACACTGAATTTTTCAGCACGAAAACATTATATAAACTGGTAAAAACTCTCAACAGTAGTAGCTTCTTATCCTAAGTAAAACTTTAATCACCACAGAATAAGTTTTGTGTATGCTATTCACAGCTAAGAACGCACACATCAGGCCAGCGTTGACAATTCCCAAATGAATTGTCAGCACAGCTCAGTCAGCGTTCATAAAATAATCCCACCAATGATGCTCCATGGTGCAAAAAACTGTATTAATGAAGGCAATATAAGCGGACATAAGCGGATCCTAGATTTTCGATCAGACTGGACACCCGATCAGGGCAGAGCAGAGCCTCTTTTGGACAGTGCAACAGCGCCAACTTTCACGCTGAGGCGCCCTTACTCGCATGGGGGAGAAATAGGAGGGGCGACGTTTCATGGATGCGTGATGACATTTTTGGAGGACTCCTAGATTCGATCGATGTGGGGGCAGATAACCCCCCATTCCCCTGGAACCGCCTTTTATTTCCTGAAGGCGTGAAGGGCGACAACCTTGAGGAAGGGCCATACCATAGGGCCAAGCCATACAGGCACGGGCTCGCATAGGCTCACTCATCTGTGTGCTTGTGATTGAGGGCTGAAAAGCCATGTATTATGGAGACCTCAATATGCATCTACTCTACTCTACTCCGAAGTTGAGGACCTGGAAGAACTGTTGCAGGCGTGGACAGTAAGGGTGTAGGAAGTGAATCAGCTGATTGTCGTACTGAGCTTCAAGTCAAAAATAAGCTGAATGTATGAGGCTAGAAGTTGAATCAATTATCCGCTGCGTACTGGATTTAATCACAACTGGCCGTTCTTTTATTTTACTAATTTTACAATAACTGGCAGAAATCAGCAGTCAGTTGTTTGATTTTATGCTGATTTACGGCAAAAATGTCTATGCACATTTGCCCGATGCATAATTAGGGCACATAACACATGCAAAGAAATTGGATATCAAAATGTGCAACTCTCTCTCACCTGTAAACAGCTGAGTCCCTTCAGAACATTTTGTCTGATCTACAGGCGGTGGTACATTCCCCGCAACAATAGACGGGTCTCCACCCGACAGCTCAAAATAAACATCGTATGGCTTGGGATCAGGTAAGAGCCATGACCTCTCCACTGGAAGTTCATGGAAAAGCTAGCTGAAGGTGGTAATTCACAAATAATTATGTTGTTCTTTGTATTTCACACCATTGCTTTTGTCTTATCATATGGGATCTAATGAAGTAAATGATAATCGCACTAGACCATATCTTGACCTCCCCCTAACGTTAGGTCAGTTCAACAGTTGAAAACTATGCATTTGAAAAGGTGCTATAGGGTCATATTGTGCATCATTCAATTAAGATTGGCGAGAGGACTCCAGTGGCGCTTTAATGTTTTCAATAGTTTTCCAGTCAGAATTTATTATTGTAAACGGAACTTTTCATGGTATCTGCAGATGATATGTGCTACCTCTGTTGCTGTAAAAATTGGCTTAGCTAAAACATCAAACCCAAATATTTCGTTACAATAATAGTTGGAAATAATGACAGTGTCTACAGCAAAGTGCTGGTTTTTGCGCCTACCGACGTTTTCAATGTGTTTGAAGGTATGCAGTCACTCTCCCACCGTCATGGAGAAAGCGATCCAGGCCCCCTCCAATGTAAGTGTTCACGGAGTGGCGGGGGAGGGGGGTGGGCGTCTGCCAGCCCCCTAAGATCTTGAGGACCATGCTAGATAAAGAAAACAGTAAACGGCGTTGGATAGTCCCCCCAAATCTCTATCGAAATTGTTTCAATAATTACTTTTCCAGATCAAAGTCAAGTTCACTAGAGGTCAAGGCATGTCATTATAAGAATTGTATGCAGCAGACGGTTTTTCGTCATTAGATCTGAACTAGTAGAGATAGAGTAAACAAATATAGACAGCGGGAATCCCCGCAACAAACCAAACCGAATGATATATAATATGACCTTGCTAGATGCAATTTAGGATTTGATCTGACATGATGTCAGGTCAAGAACAAATTAGAAAGCAATGAATATAATTATAACCGCAAGGATAATAGAAACCCAACGCCGTTAAAAGAAACACTTTATCGCCATCTATTACTAAGTTATTCAGTTTCAACCATTCTTCCCGTGTATTTCTAATGGAAAGGCCATGCTTCATACCTAACCTAAGGTCATCGAAATATAAAATCCAGAACATAATTTTGTAGTACCCAGTAGGTCCATTATGTGATATGAATTTCAGATCCGAAGACTAGCCCTGTTCATAATAATACTAACTTAAACTTTTTTTAGAGGTAAGGTCACTTAACCTACATTGGTGACCTGACCTGAAGCAGCCTGGAACCCAAAAAATGGGATAAAAGTTGTTATAATGATCCGATAAAATGTGTACCAAGTACGACAGCGTTACCCGCCGCCGTGTTTATACCATCTCCGAAAAACCTGATGGGGTGGGTACGTTCACAAAGGGGTGGGAGGGCGAGTGTTAAGCCTGAGACAGAGGCAAGCGTATGTTTATACCCATATCACTTGTTGTCACGGGTTGTGTTTTAATTTACATGCAATAAGCTTACTAGAATACCTTCTATATATGATAAGTGCCTGTTACTTAGCGAAGACTTATGTCACAGCTCGGAACTTTATATGTATTTAAACTCAAACAATGAAAACAGATCTGCTCTAAAAGCCTTGCATCATACATCACTCCCCTTCACACAGATATGCATATCAATCAGCATTTGTATGGGACAGTGCGCAGGCTATTGACCCACGCCGAGTGAGAACCACAACAATGCTGAGTGGAAGGGTATGAAACAAGCCACACCGATCATTCAACCGCAAATCTCCCGGTGTGGTGTGGTGATGATGAGAAAATGCTCACCTTCAACACCTTCAATACAGAATTCAATCTAAAAGGACTTAACGAACTGGCCATCAAGATTCCAGCCTTTAACATATTTCCATTTCAAGTATGTCGCAAAAACCAGAGGGATTGCGTAGATTTCTGAAGTCTTCCAGGCTGTGCGTTGAATAAAATTATCCTGCTTCTGATCCCATAACAGGTATCGGTTAATTATACGCTTTCAATGCTCGGGATTTGGACGCTCTGCGTGCGGTCAAGGGACGAGACTTTACGGTAGATATTTACAGCCAACTAACGCCTCTTGTGACACAGGTGGTCGTCCAGTGAATGATTACATCTAGGTGACTGTGTCAGGGGCATTCAGGTCTTTTCAGCGTGTTCAAAATAGTGTAGATTTTGTCATACGTCTGTGGTAAATGGCTTCAATGAAAAAGGTAGAAGAGCTTGATCGGCACCCAAGAATTTGTATGTACTGCTACTCAATAAATCGTACGTACTCCCACCCAAGAAATCACGTTGTACGCAGCACTCAAATTCGTATGATTGTGACGTGCTTATGCTTCTGCTGTTGTGGAGTTGGTGGGCCTTTACTAGCAGCCGAAAAAACAAATCATCAGAAAATAGGACCTTAAGATTTAGCTTATACTAGTATTGGTTATTGAATGAGTTTTTGAGGCTACTGGCAAGGGTGGACCCAGGAGTAGAAACAAAATGTCTGAATGTCCGAAATGTCCGAAAATACACGTGTATGGATTCAAAAAGGAGTTTACTAAGTTCCCCAGTTTTTGCGAGCTTCTTTCAAAAACCATGTTTCACTATTTTGCATACCCCCTTCCCCCTCCCAAGCCATCAGTCCAGATCTGTCACTGAATGGTGGTGGCAAAGATAAGCCGAAACATGTTAAACTGCATCCCTTCCACGTCAAATTGTAGGTTTCCCGCGCTAAAAATGTACTTATGTTTGGCTTGGAATTTTTTAACAATAGAGCTATTTCTATATGGAAATCGCACGCTGGTGCAAAGAAAAATGGCCAAATAGAGAATCAAAAGCATTTTGAAAAGTTTTTGGACTAACGTTAAAAAGATGTTTCCTGTAGCCACCTGTACTTTAAGCAGCCCATACGACGTGACTCTACGACCCTTCCTTAGAAACCTCAACGTTGACCACCACCTGATTTTTGAGATTCCTCAAGGCTTGCGTCTATACCAGCAAGATTCAGACCATGGGAGAGTTCAGGCAGATTCTTTTGACAGAAGTCAGCTGCTGTCCGTCTCGGGTGGTCGGCAAAGTCATGATCAACCCTGCCAGTCCGTTCGCATTCTCACGGCCATCCAGCGAAGCTGACAAAATGTGCACCATCTGCTTTAGATGCTTAAGGAGAATGGGAGTGACGATGTTTAAGATGCCACCTTGTTTGTCAATCTATTTGCAATGTAATTATGGTGCAATTATGGCTGTACAATGGTTCTCCTAAAAGTTATTCCTGGAAATCAGAGTACTCTTCTTAAGCGGGCGCACTTAATCACATCAAGCACCTCGATGTCTTGAAATGGTTTTAGAGTGACCTATTCAAACGCAATAATAATTATCCATGTGCGCTTGGAATTCACTTGTGAGCTCAGAATGGACATGCCATGTTGAAAGCGTCAATCTTGACACCGTTACGCCTTTGTACCTCAGGTCGTACTCTAAAACAGTTTTTGTTAGTTCATTCGATATTTCCCAGGACTAGAAGGAGGATCATGAAATACCTGCGCATATTCTGTGCAAACCACCAATCCCTCTACGCTAGAGGTGTCATTTAGTGTCAGTAAGAAAACGAAATGCATTAAGCCAGAATATTACAGGTCAGGACAGCCCCAAAGAATATAGAGTCTCCGCGCTATCAAGGATGAAATATCCGCTTCCCACAAGGTAACGGCGTTGGATAAGGCAGTAGATTTAGCGATTAGTAACTGCTAAGGTAATGAAATGAAATCCTGCGCTATTTACTGACGGGTCCTGGCTGGGAGTTTTGGAGAGATCATCGAGCCAAGATTCTGGTAAGCAGAAAATTGGGAGAGGCTGGGGAGCACGGTATCACCACTTTGGGCGGAAGCACTATTGATGAGAAGGGGTAGGAGCCACGTACGGACTTCAGCAGTGAGTAAAGCAAGTGATGTTTTTCTTCTCACTCTGTGTACCTGAAGCTCTGTCGAACGTTTGAGGAATATCTTCGTATGGTCCCTGAAATGTTTCTGTAGTTATTGGTTCATATTTGATTAATGGGTGAACTATTTGGGGAACTAAACGATGTTTTTTTAGCCAATGAGGAAAGTCTTGATACCTTTGACTCCTTGCAACCGCTAGCAGTGTCATCCTCTTTTGGTCGGTACGGTACAAAAGTTAGAGCAATCCTAAAGCTTGGAAAATTCAAGGAATCCCTCAAACTACCCTGGAACTCCCTGAAATGTTACCACAACCCCACCCCAGCCCCCTCCTCCAAGATGTAAGAATTTGTTCCCATACATTGCTGTGACCCTCTGATAGACTGTATCCACCGAATTGGGACCATCTACCCAGGTGCCCTCCCCCTCTTCAAACAATCTTATGGTCTAATTTCGAGCAAAGCTATTGATTTTCAGGGGTATGCACGTAATTAATTAAGCGTTTCTGCAAAGAGATGAGTTCATATAATTTCGACGCAACATTTGAATGATAAGGAGAGTAAGAAGACCAGATCATGGCCTATTCAGGGGACCCACCCAGTCTTGATTTTGGAAAACTTGCCTAAAAGGCAAACAGTTGAAACTTATGTACCAACCATCGTAAAAACAGTCACCATCAAAGAAAATGGCAAAACATGGACGAGCGTGTCCCTTATATGGTAACATAATCATGTGATAAGTTAAGCATTTTGTGTTTTTTCTGCTTTCTTCAGATTAGGGAAAAATTATCTTAGTCATTTGCTCACTGTGCAATGGCTTTTTCATTCGTGTGGATTGGTATTATCTGCTCCAAGCCGATGCGCATGATTTAAAACCGCAGCTTCTCTTGCTGATTCCTTCTTGCAAGATGTGCATTTGATATTATTGAAACGCCTATCAGTCATAGCAGAAGCACTTGACCAGGGATTATTTGAATTAAAAAAACTTGACTTCGGGTCAATTACGTCTCTCCACAGATTTCTGAGATTTTTAATATCGTAGTTTTCTAACAGACTTTTCATAATGTTTCTTTTGACATTATACATATAGGAGACAGGAGGGGCGAAGAGGTGCAAACTAAACTTCCCCTTATCTCTCTGATGCTGAGAGGGGTCATTCCCACTGTCCCTCTTCCGTAGCATCACCACGTGGGGCTGCTGCAGCGGCTGCCGTGTGCTACGGTATGCCACGGTAGCACCCTCGGCGTCAGTGAAAGGAGGGGGCGTGTGTGTGTAGAGGTAAAAACGTCGCGCAGTTAACCCCACTGCTGGATGAAGAAAATTCAGAAGCTCAAAGACACGCCTGTGCATACTCACTATCAGAGCGTTTCGTGTTGTTTGCAAGTTGCGTGACTTTGGCTTATCTGTGTAAGGGGGCAGCCGTTTTTGTCGCCTCCCCGGAGGTGTGTGTGCCTCCATGGTCATACTGAAACAGCGGCCTATAAAAAGTGAAGCCATAGCTAGCCTGGTACAGAACACATCCCTTTTGTCCCGACTGCAGTCATGTTCAAGGTGCGAGCAGGAGGCACAGGCGGTGGAAGTGGTGGCAGTGAATTTTCATTTGCGTCTTGTTTTGGTGTAGAGGTGTTTTCAAATTTGATTTCCGTTATTGGTGGTCTCGTCCAAAAGCTCTTTTCTTGTAAATTAAGTAATCCAAAACTATATCACAGAGTATTATTGGTGAACTGCTCTTAAACACTTATATATGTTTCACAACATAAATTTTTCATTTCTGCGGCGAATTTACAGCCATAAACAGCGCTAGGGAAGAAGATTTAGGACTAGTCGAACGTTCAGCATGCAGAGACATAAAAGTTGATTTAAAAACCTGAAAATCCGCCACAAAGCTGAACTGCTATCGTTGACGTTGATTTTGCGCAGCTTGTATCATTTCCATTTCTTGCATGCTGTCGATGTTCGAACTTGCGCAGTCTTAAATATATCGATTGTCGCAATGGTTCAGATTTTTTTGGTTTGCAATAGTCTCTCAATTTCATAAAATCTAAAATAGTAAATGCAGTCACACAAAATTTACAGGAAATTATGTTGCAAAGTAAATTAAATTAAAATGCAGTCTAAACCTTATTAAGGTGAAGGTAAATCAAACACTTGACCTTTTATGACTTCCATTAACATTTTCACTCTGCAATCTTAATCCTGTCACTCAATACAATGCAAATTTTATTTTCTTGAAGCGCTCTAATATCAAACTTTCCTCTAGTGAAGAAGGTCCCGACCATATCATGATTGAATTTAATATAAGTGTCTAAGACACCTATCGTTGTTAGTTCTGTATTGGAGGCTAGCACCTCTATTCATTAATTCTAAACTTGGACGTCTGGTTTAACTGTGTAATTTAACCCCGTTTACATCATGCTGTCGGGTCTCAAAAGGGATGCTGTTAAAATTAACGTTTGGCTGCCATGGCAGTGTTAGATAAATACAAAAAAAACTTTCCCTATACTGTTTTATGTCATTAATCTATTGTGTTCCCTTTGATTCTTGCCAAAATTTAAATCTATACCTGCCGGCGTGAGCCTTATATTTTATTTTATAAGAAAAAATGTATGCTTCTACAGATAATCAAAAGAATCATTTCATCTCACTACGGTAGTAGATACAATACTATTGCATATCGAAAATGCATAATATAATTCCGGTGGTACCATAAATAACGGAATCAGCAGTGATAGTGATGAAAACAGCCACGATTCACGATAAAGCCATAACGGTCTAATGTTCCCAATCCGACTGAAACGCTCTACTCCACGTTACAGATTATCGTCTTCGCCGTGCTGGTCGCCTCGGCTTTTGCTGCCGAGGAGAAAAAGGACGACCAGAGCACGTCAGAGTCTCACCCAGTCGCCAGCTACGCTCACGGGTAGGTCTGCGACTGTGTCCTGCAGGTGCATCGGAAAAGGAGGGAGAGGGGGCCGCCCCTCTCCCACTTTTCGGCCGAGAACTTCCCCATTTCAGTCAAATTGGAAGGGCATCTCAACATCTTGTAAGCGTGGGGGGTGTGAAAGGCCACTAAAATCCGAAATCCGTTGAGTTTTGGCTCTAGAATGGAAAGTTTCTTGTCATCAGCAGGCTGACGGTTGACTGGCTCCCCACATTTTTCTGCTTTTTTGCCTTTTCTATCAGAAGCCGATACTTGAGTCCTTACTCTCAAAGCTGTTTCTTGCAATTTGAATATTTCTCGTGGAGTATCAAATCGCATTTGGTATTTATGCACAGAAAATAGGCAGTATGGAGTTTCATAAAAATCAAGTGCATAGCAATTCCAACTTGCAAAACAGGATTGTAGATAATCATCTGATAAGGAAAGATTGCTGAGTGGTTATATTGCAGATTTTCTAATGATAATGTATGGGTTAGGTATAATCGCTCCCTGTGTTCAGATAGGTCCTCATTTATACCATCACCGAGACATTTTCCTTAAAACAGACACACAACGAGCATACGGTAGGGTTGCCTTTGGGTGCGTCTAAACCTCTGGCTTTCCCAAGGAAACTCTAGGCTCTCACTACACGACCGAATCAAATGCCCCAGACAGACCTCAACTCATGTTAAGCGGGGTTTAGAAAACTCGGAGAGGAGTATGCATAGAGCCAGATATGTTTTCTCTACATTTATCTCTCTATATTTATAAATCTCTACACAAACGTTTTCATTTAATGATAGCTGATATCTCATTTTGTGCGTTCGTTTGGTGTACGCACCAAATAAAATCCTTCGTTTAGGAAAGCACTCTACTTGCATCGGATGTATGGCTAAGCTGAGAAAATAGATCTCCAGAGACGTAAAAATATGTACCAAGTTCCTATGTTCCAAGATCAGCACATGCTTGAGTTTCTCAAGCATGTCTCTTTCTTGAGCTTGAGTTTGTAATTGTATTGTCAGTTTAATGTTGTGGTCCAACCCGAGCTTACGAAAGCGAACGCCAATTCTTAGCGAATGCGAATACCAATTTCAATATTATGCTATCAACCGTAATATATTTGCTACGCAGAATACATTACCCCTTGCATCGCGTTATTTCATCTACATTCTTCCACTTTTAATTGTGCTTAAAACAGTGCATGTATGCATGTCCTCGTGCGGCGAGCGATCTGTAATGCAAGAGGTACCGCTGGATAAGCGGTACAGGGAGCCCACTTTCTGAGGCCAGCGCCCCGGGCTCTAGCCCCGGTGGGCCCCCTGAATAAGGGGTGATCCAGTCCCTGCAAGCCTTACCAACTGGTATGAACGTCGAAAGAGGGGGCATGGGGAATACAATTCTCCAGACTCGTGAGCTAGGGGTGGCACGCCCCAAAATTTTGAGACCCGACATAGGTCGTTTGCCTTTTCTCCTCCTTACCACCGTGGACATACCGCGCAAATATTTCCACTTCTATTTTTAGATTCCTTATTCAAATTTGAAAAATGATTGATATAAGAATGAATAATCATGAATAATGTGATACTTTTTCATTTCTGAGTTTTAATCTTATTCATCATCTTTTTAATCCTAGTCTTGTTGAGCTGACTTGAAAGCGTTCCTTAACGCAGCAACCCAGTGCGTTTTTGTTCGGCGTATCACTACTCATGCCCTGGTCAGTGCTTAATCAGATTCCCCCTCCCCCGCAAAAATCCGTGGTGACGCCCCTGCCATTAGCCTGAAGCTGGCGACACCGTATTACCTGAGCATGTGGTGCGTTGTTTAAATCCAAAAACTTGCGTTGTTATTCTGCAAACACTTTGCTGGGGTCTCCTGAACCACGACTTGAATAATTGGAATGCTAATTTATGCAGTCATTGCAACAAGTTCCATAATGTCCGCTGTCCGTTTCCTGTCTCTCTGAAAGACTAGCAGTTCGAGTTTCTGCTTTCAAAGGTTCAAGCCTATACTGGATGTAAATCTATACTGGATTAGAGTAAGGAATTTATATTTGTGGTGATTTTGTCTAAAACATAGAGGCTGGACTAGAGTACAGATCTCCTGCAGCACCCAGTCACAGGTTCAAAATTGCTTTTGACTGTTATATATGTTTGCGCAAAACTGGGTCAAGCATTCATAAGCTGCCAGCTGAAGCTGTGAGCCCAAGGTCATATTTGTGTTCGAAGTGATCTGGCATCACCCACCTGAATGCTGTCTAATCACCTCTGAAGCCCAGATTGTGTCTCAACTCCCAAGGACTACACCAGTCATAAAGAGGCGGATCATTTTGCGATGTTCTATGACGTAACATGCTATTAGATTGATGACGTCATTAACCACTGCTGGACAGTAGGATACGCATCACTTCACCCGTCATAACATGTGGCCAAACGCACTGATGACGAAAAATGAAGCGACCGCTGAAGATATCATTGCGACGGCTTTTTGTTCAGTCTGACATGGCCGGAGAACTGTCAATCTGTCATCCTTCATAATATTTCTCGGTTGGTCAGCAAAAGCTTACGAATCTTACTGGATTACTTGTTTAATGTATGGCCTTTGTATAGGCATTGAAGCGTGGTCTAGCAGCTGGATTCCTAGTCACGATCTTGTTGTCTCTAGTCACACCTGTCCAATGTTGGTAAAACTAGGTTGTAACTTCATGTCGGGTGAGGCCAACAGATGTGTTTTACGGTTTGATGGATGATTAATAGGTGAGATAAGATTAGAGCATTATCTTATTTTTGTCTCATTACGCCGCCTTTTTGAGCCACAGAAAGATACTTCAAATTTGAACTGGATTTGATGGCTGGATGACTTCTGCGAATCTAGTTGTGAAATACATTTGTTTAGTGTCATACACTGTAGCAGACATCATCACTCTCGCATAAATACCTTGGGTACAATCGAGTACTCCATTAATAGATGACTAAATTTTACCCAAAAACTGAGGGAGAGCTGCAGCATTTGAACCATATGTATTCATGTGCCATAAGTTTCGCAAACCTTAAAGAAACAACCAACAACTATGAAGATCAAGAGTTTTCAACTGCAGCCTTCATTAGTGAGGTGCCAGACGTTGACGCGCTAATCTCAGCCCTGTATGCTGCTGCAGTGGTTACGGCCACGGTTACGGCTACGCTCCCAGTCATAGCTACAGCCACAGCTACACCAAAACCTACAGCAAGCCCTCCTACGGATACAGCAAGCCCTCCTACGGATACAGCAAGCCATCCTACGGATACGGACATGAGGGGTGAGGCTGAGAGAGCTCCTCAAAACGGCAGAGCTGTATCCATGTTCAGGATTAGAAAACATGTCCTGCAGACTGGATTATTTGTGGTTTAAGCTGAAGGCGATAAAGCAAACTATGCAATATGAATTGTAAAAGGAATAACAAACCTTCCCACGAGCCTTATCTCTGCAGTCCTGGTCTTTTAGCTTTATCTAGTCATGCGCCTCAGACTTTTATCTGACTCCTTTCTCTTTTCATTTGTTTCTAAGGACTCTCCCTTATATTGCATTAACCTTTCTTTTCTCTTGTATTTTTCACGTATTTCTCTCTGCCTCTCTCTCTAGTCTCTCTCTCTCTCTCTCTTTCTCTGTTCTCTCTTTCTCACTCTCTAATAATATCCTTGGGGCGGGAGGGCCAGTGACACTAGATGCCCGTTTGCTAAAGCAAGTGTCCCGAGTTCAAACCCTGTTGGATCTTCCAAACAAAAAGCGATCTGATCAAGTCATCCACAGCGGTGCTGGCTAGTGACCCACATCAGCTTCGGTTGTGTGTGAGCGTTTGTGTGCCATTAGCAGCTTACTTTGTTTGTAAGCGCTTGTGTGTCGCTAAGCCCGTACAGCGACATATTAATGTCGCATTCCGTGCATATCAGCTACGCATATGGCAAGGACTACGGCCACGGCTACGGCTACCCCTCCTATGGATACGGCTACACCAAAAGCTACGGCTATGTAGCACCCAAGTACGGACACTACGGCTACGGGTGAGAATAAAGAATGATATGGCGGAAGGACTTACGCATTTAAGGTGTCATATTCATGTTTACACTTTAGAACGGCTCCCTTGTCTTGTTCTTTTATGATTAGTTGACTTAGGATCTGATGCGACACCCACGCTGTGCAAATTTTTTATACTTATTTTTTACCTGGGTTAAAATATTGTACGCGTGCGCCAGGTTTCTAGTGCTGAAATGCAAAAAGAGCTATGCAATTATATCTCAGGCCTTGGTAGAGTTTCAACGGCAGTGCATTAATTGTTTGTACGATACGTCACATTCTGATTTCCAAATACTGTGTTGGCTTATTTTCCTCCCCGTCGCCATTCGCTACTAATGGAACCTCTCTCTTCCATTGACAGAGACTACGGCCATGCTGCTCCCGCCTACGGACACCCTGGTTACGCGCCTACACACAGCGCCAGTGACTACGGATACGACTACAACAACTACGGCCGCGGCTACAAGTACGACTACGGCAAGTCGTACAGCTACGAGTACCCCTCGTACGGCCACTCCAAGGGGTACGGGTACAGCGCTCCGGCCTACTCGTACCAGCGCGGGTACGGGTACGGCGCCCCCGCCTACGGGTACCATTGAGAGTGTACTAAGCGAACACCTATACTCAAACAGCAAGCTACATTTTCACGGCCCTCCCCTCACATGTGGTAGTGATGTATAAATGAGTGTGACAGCTAATTGGGTGGACATCTTAGCTAAAAGTCGGAGTGTTCCTTACAAAGGGTCACTGGATGCAACTGCTATGATTTACCGGATCTCCAGCTTTCATCTCGGCTTTATCGCCTGCGTGTTTCCCTTCAATACCTCTGAGAACAAACTTGGCGAGTCTTGCGTATGGTCTTTAGGTTCATTGTTTCTAAGCCAGAATCTTGGTAAGTGGTATAATTGTTCACAACGATTGTATTGTATCTGAAGATTTGTGGCTCTGCTGAAGGCGAGGGCTATGATAACCATCAGGTGGCCTGGCTCATTACAAAATGCCATCGATTTGTACGAGCGGGCCAGTTGTTGGGATCAGTCCATAAGTTTTCAAGTCTTTCCTCCATGCTCATTATTTATACTGTTGGTAGTGAGATGATTGGTATGGCTTCGATAATGAAAGCGTACTCAAGCCACCAGTACCTGATGTGTACATACAGAGTGTGATAGAGCGAAATAAATGGGGTGGTAAACCGCATGTGTGGCTTTTACAGTGTTTCCTTCCAGCTTCCGATACGCGGCATGACCTCAAGCCCGGCATTCCACGTAGGCTTATTCTCTAGTTTCGGCTACTGGAAATTATAGGGTCACGATCACTTCCGTTCAGCAGTAAGGTCACGTGTACTAAAATAAGATCATCTTTGTGTCCAGAGATTCCTCTGTTTCCCACCGAGGGTATGATATAGCTAGGAATATGGCACCACTTGTCAGTGTATTTCAGGTGATTTATAAAGTGAAAAGCATTATGCATGTCGCAAAAAGTCCCATAAGGACACGCAGGCATTGTTGGTGGCAAACGACCAGTTCTGTCTCTGAGGTGCGTGTCGCGGAACTAAATATCCTTTGTCTGGCCTGTATGAAAGGTGTTCACACACAAAAATGCACGATGAAGCAATCCTAGTAACGGTGTTGTATGTAAATAAGCGGCGAGATACTTATACGCTGCATGCTGGGGATGCGTTGCTCGGTGGTAGAGCGCCTTCCTTCAGAGCCACAGGTTCCTTGTTCAAGCCCCGGCCAGTTCTCTGAACAAGCACAATCTGACCCAAAAACCTTCTTGATAGGCTGGTGTAAGTGAGGTTGTATAACTAGCAGTTCGCGCATCGTTAAACTATAACACTTATTATTATCTGGAGCAAGTTGAACAGCCTGCACGCCTCAGTGACCAATATCTTTTGAAATAACAATCATCAAATATGAGCCGGCTGTGTTCCATCCTCCTGCTGTAGGAAAAAATATTAAATGTTTCATATCTTTACCGGAAATACACAAATTTCCGAAGAGAACTGGGCGGCTCAGCCCCCCCCCTCCCCCCCACCCATCCTTCGGTAGAGATAACCCCGCGCGGCTTGCCACTTTTGTGTTCTGCCTCCTCCACTTCAGCCGCCTCTCTCTGCCGTTCCGCTCTGTCTTGTGGAGCAGTGGCCAGCCGGCAGACGCTCAGTGATAGTGCGCCGCTTCCTGTCCCCCGTCGCCGTTTGTGTCGTAAATTGGCGAGTCGAGTGGTTGTTACCTCCTCACGCAGACGTGCGCCGTTTCAAAAGGTAGCGCTCCCATGGGGCGGATCTATGGGAACGCCTGAGACGGAGCGTCTTAAACATGATGGAGTGCTAACGCAACGGCGATATGTAACAGAACTTATCGAAACGGCTACCACGACAGTTGACGTTCTCTTCCCAAATGTGAATGGAATCGCTTGGGCTTGGGCACAAGGTCAGCTCACGCACAGAGTCGGACCTGGGAACGCAAAGGTGGAAGGTGTCGGGGGACAAAAGCATTTTTGTCTCACCCCTGGATCTGCCCCTACTAATGAGTACCCTTGGGAGTATCAAGTGGAGAGTGGGGAGGGAGAGAGAGGGGGAGGGCACAGGTCTAAAAAAACACTCAAGAGCACAAGTTCGAAAAAGCTCATCCTATTCAAAAACAGATAATTCCGTGAAAGTTTAAGAACTTCAACCGTCATCAGTGCCTCCGACGGCCTGAGACTGGCAATGCCTCTTACACAAGTTGTGGCGACGGGTACAGCTTGTTCTGAGTGCGCCGCTGCCACTGTCACGCGCTGCTGCGTCACGTGACGGTGTGACGTCACGCCATAACGTAACGCCGCCTAGCTACAGTAGCTGGTGGGTGTAAGAGAACCAGAACTGTCAACAACGATCCGTTTCAGAGCTCGACTCCGCCTGAACTCTGTGTTATTTGGACTGTCATTTAGTCGGATATGGCTTAACACTGTTATTTTGTGTAAGAAGTCACACATGGAAACATCGGATTTCTGATTGTTATGGTAATAAACGATTGACAGATTGTGTGTTTTTTTGTGTAGATTTGTTTCAACAGTAGACAAGAAGTGGATCTAATCGAATCGTCTGACAGGTGATGAAGAATCGGCTTGACAGAATGCGTTCACCTTCACTGGCAGGCTCTAAGAGTAGCTGATCATGTAACTCTGCTGCTTTTGTTTATTCCTGCGCTCCACGTTAAATTAACGGATAATAACGTATATAAACTGCGCCAAAGCACAATTGAAGGTAGGAATGAACAGGAAGGGTTTAAGCTTATCATCAATCCCCCAGAGCAATTTTAGCAATATTTTGCAGAGACTAAAAAGCGAGAAACAACATTATTATTATCATTATTGTCATTCTATTTTCTTTTTCATTTCAAGCCACAAACCTTATATACCTAGCCCTGGAAAAACTTCAATGCAACTTTACTTACATTTAACTATTGTTTTAGAGCGTCATTTTGAAGAATGAACATTTGGCTCATGCAGAAACAGAATAGTATCTATATTAGGATCTGCTTGGAGCACGGTCAATGTTTACAAATTTGGTCGCGTACGACCTCTACCAAACAAATACGCTCCCTCGTCTGTTAATGAATACTATCACAACTGAGTAAGATATCTGTCGTATAATTCAGTATTTGTAATGTTTTGAGAATTGGTACAAGTAAACAAAAATACACATGGTGACATTAAACGTTGGATGATGAGAGCTCGTATAAAGCTTTATTAAAAAACGCACATCAAAATGGGAAAATTGATACACTTTTCTGGTTTTAGATAATTGTTCTATTCGAACTCGTAATGAGAAAACATCATGAAACACACAAACATATTCCACCTCTCGCCAATCTTGGAAAACCTAATTGTGACATTTCACACACGGCATACACTCCACACCAGGCCTCCCGCAGTCTCACTCAGCACCTTCTCTCAGTCCTTGGTCAATAGACGTGACCTCCGTAGGCTACCGGGTGGCCTACGGGGGCGTAGGCTCCGCCGTAGCCTGCTCCGTAGGCGCCGTAGACAGGAGCTACGGGTGCCACCACTGCGTGGGCACCGTAGGCGGGGGCCACGTACCTGTGACGCACCAAACAGGAGCTTAGAGTACCAGACAGCAACAGGCGTGTTTGGTTTTACACTTATATACACTTATGCATACTTGTTTATTTAATTTATAGAAAGCTTGGGAAAGTATGTAGTCATGCAGTGACAAACATGCAACTATACTGATTAGATATTTATTAAGTTATCCCCTGGAACCTAAAGTGACAGAAATTGAAGAAATTATTCTCAGTTTAGTCTCAGTGATAGCCAGTACGGTTCTCATGTGCTGAGATATTATCATGCATTTTGAAGATCAAGAGATAAAAGGTTTTCAGCTCACGCCATTTAAAGCTGACTAAACTCCTTTTAAAATAAAGTCTGCCTTGTATATGCCGCCAGTTGGAGCGCAACATTTCTAAATTTATCGAAAGAGCCGTCTCTCTTATGCTCCAATATGTAGTAAATCCTCCGAGCAGAGACCCAATGTGCAAATCTATCGCTTTTTCATTTATCTTTTCCAGTAATTTTGGGGGCTTAACGACGCTCCAGCTGCTGAGGTCACATGTCATCAGAGGGGCTAGGATTGAGGTAGGACAGGGGGCCAAATCCTGCCTCTGAGTAGGCTCGAACCCACGACACCCTGCGCATACAGAATGTCACAAGCCGAGCGCGCGCGCTTACCGACGGCGCCACCCCAGACCCCTTCACCCTCTCTTTATAGGATGAACCACGAGCCTTAAAAATAATCGACTTACACATCAGGGAAGGAGTAAGTGGTGGCGACTGTGTGACGGTGGTAGCTGGTATCACCGTGACCTCCGTGACCCACGTGACCGTAGCCGTGACCGTAGCCGTCGTCGTGATGCGCCGACACGTGACTCTGTACGAACGTCACGGCGTGACTCTCGTCCGGACTCTGGTCGCGAGGGGCGCGACCTGATCCGTCACGTCGTGTTTCGTGACGTGATGAGGTGTGTCATCGGCGGCAGCGATGGTGAAGAGGAGAGACGATATGATAAACAGCTGAAACTAGGGCGATGGCGTTAAAATCAGTGGCTAAGTTGGCTCTCCTTATTGCATACCTCCTGACAGCTGTCAAAGTTAACACGATGGCTGAAATTGATGTTAGTGACGCACCCGTAAAAAGAAATTCCAATTGATGCTCAAGCGACGTTACCGACGAGCTCAGAATGTGTGAGACATAAGTGGTGACAGATTAACACTCACGTGTTTGAACTAAGCAGAGTTAGTTAAGGGAACCAGTTAGGAAGTGGGAGAAATATGTCGGGGTTAATACCTGTTGACTCAAGAGAGATGATTTAAAACTCAAGCATTGCCTATGAAATGGAGATTGCAGGGCTTTTTGAAGGGTTCACTTCAAAAATACAGAATTTATGATATTTCTAGGAGGGAGTGATCATTTTCTATTAAAAATGATGGCTATTTGCTCAAATCCAGCCAAAGAGAACAACATCCAACCATCTACAATGTAAGAAAAACTAGACTCTTACCTTCATGTTGTTTGTATTGACGGTCAGCAGGGGCTCAAAGATCCAGACTTGAATGGCTTGCGCTGGTGTATAAAGGTCGACCTCACAACTCAGAAGCGGTGGGAGGAATGACCGCTCAAGCTCATGACCCCGCTTTAAAGCGTGCACTAAATCATTGCACAATCCTGCATTGGCACTAAACGGGCGTGTTTTGCCGCCAAAATTGTCGCAACGGCGGCGAAAATGGCGTCGTTTCGACTCGGTGGCCGGTCGGGTCGCACCCCGTGAAACCCTGTTGCACTTGGTGATCAACACCAGGGTTCGCCCCGAAAGGCACAATCGAGCCTAATGGGGGCCCACAAAAACGAACACGCTGAGGCTGTGAAAGCTGTTGGATCTTTGTTGGAGAAGTGGTACAAGTTTGAAAGCGTCCATCGACATCGGAGACGCGGTAAGAGATCGGTCTTATGTGGACTGTGATTTGTGAGGTCTGAAGAGAGTGGCCTTTCATTCTCATTTCACGTATGAAGAACTAAGTAAAAGGATATCGGTATAACATCCAATTTCCGTACATTAGTGACCATATAAGCCATGTGTACAAAACTGCATCTGTAAACTGCATGGCTTAAGAACATTAATAAGTAGAAAACGCCACCATATTTCGGCCTTAATCTGACAAACAATCTACCTATAAAACACACTCATAAATCCCAAAAACTTCATACTTAATGTTGCTTTTTATCCAGTACGCCAATTCTCTTGTGACTGAAATAATTTCGAATCGCAAAGTATACGATTTTTTAGAGTGGATTCTGTCAGAAACCGTCCCGCATATATTTCGGCGTCATTGTTTTGGGAAATGTTTCACGAATTGCATTTCCAAATAGGTCCCCAACCCGTCGACGAACTGGACTGGATTGGCCAGATTATTTGGGCCGCTTGGATCCGAGTATTTATTTTATTTACTTATTTATTTATTTATTTATTCATATCATATGAGCGACAAGGGCTTGCCCCCAGTAAAAGCTCAAGTCAGTTATACCATCCAGATTCCCTAAAATTACATACATGGCACATGTTAAAAAACAAGTCAAGACAAAAATTAAATACAAGGCAAGAATAAAAAGATAAAAATATACAAAATAAAACTCTAAAAAATAAAAAAATACATATGTAAAGGGCAACAATAAAATACAATGAAATAAAATAAATGGTGCGTTCCTACTGCCTAACATATTTCCGAACTTGAGATTTGAACTGACCTGATGATAATCTAAATGGGTCAGCAAATGGACAGGCAAGCATAAAATCATTAAAAGCTTTGGGCAGCCGACAGTACACACCCCGCCTCGCAGTTTCCTTTGTGTACCGTGGTACGCTCAGAAAAGTGCCTGCCATTGCACGTGTTCTTCTTGCTGGCACGTGAAGCGGGAAGCTACGAAGCAGAAAGGCGGAATCGATCTGGGCCGTTAGAATCTTGTGTACAAAGGTAATGTCATATTGCAGTCTTCTCTTGGCTAGACTTGGGATTTTGAAATGGGCCAGAAGGTCATCGTATCCTAGATTTACGGAGGGTTGAGTAGAAACAGATGCTAGCCAGATAAAAAATTTATGCTGAATTTTTTCCAGTCTTTCCAAATGCGTTTTGGCAGACCCACCCCAAATAATACATCCAAACTCAAGAATTGAACGAACATTGGAAAATATACCGTCAAAATTGACTTGGGTTTCAATTTTGAGCTCGCTCTTACTCCTCCCACCAGATGGCCAGTCTGGAGCGACCGAATCATCACACCTAACATTCTGTTTGCTCGACTTACGACTTACGACTTACTTTGATTTTCATTTGTGTCAATTTACTATCATTTCTCGCATATGAAGTGAATTACTATGGTTTATCATAATTTATCAAAAATGGCCCCTGGTTTGGCCCCGGATTGGTCCGACAAATTTTCGAGACGACCAAGACTGGATCGGAACTTTGTTGGCCACTCAGGCAAGCAACTTTTGGGGTTTAAAAAAAACCGGCGGCTGAAATCATACGGGCCCGCCAACTCTCACCCTGTTGGGAGGGTATTATGGGGTGCAGAAAGACCTATGTAGAGTACCCGCCCGGGGATTTGAACCCGGGTCAGCGGTGTGGAAGTCGAATACTCTTCTTCTAGGCTGCTGCATCCCCCTGAGACCATCTAGCTTTCCGGATGCCTGTAGGAGGGGGGTAATTTAATCTTTGTTCATATATTATACAAATAAATCACCCCACAGTTCGGTATTTCGGGACCGGGACTGGATAGAAATCACACCACCCCGGTAAATTTTACCGGGTGTGTGGTAGCCTCCCTGTAGAAGTAAATGCCATTCATCTTAAAGTTATTATTTTTCAGCTCGGGTACCTCGTTCTGGCTTGCATTATGTATGTAAATCTCAAGTGGCGCCTGGGATCAGAAGATCAGGAAGTCAAAACGCCCTAAAATACAAAACAATAAAATACCGACATGATACGTTGAACATTTGTTTTTTCTCGGTCAGGTGAGAGATCTTACGTTTTTTTTAATTCAAAAGCTGTCGCAAAAGTTTCATCGAGCTGTTTACTACCCTTGTCGTGGAATCTGTTAACAGAAATGTCCTGTAATGTATGAGACTGGCTGAGATTCGAACCCACAGTCTTCAGGGCACGAGTCTGGCATTTTTTCCAGCTAAGTCACTCAGTCTCCATGAGATAAATGCATGAAGTGTTCTCAGAGATGGAATCCTATGCTGACGTCATGGTAATAATCCAGTACGGGAATAAATCACAACACTAGACTACCATAATGTCACGTCAAACTGTGTCTAAAAATATTCGTAATAGCTAAACACACTTGGTTAGGAAAGTGGGAACGATCGCTTACGATAGTAGTTGTTCCCCCATCTTTCCAAAATCTTATTTCGCCTGCTTCCT
Source organism: Lepas anatifera (assembly GCA_034440635.1). NCBI lineage: Eukaryota > Metazoa > Arthropoda > Thecostraca > Lepadidae > Lepas > Lepas anatifera. The sequence continues at coordinate 5,557 of JAOTON010001429.1, read as the reverse complement.
TTTCCAGTCCGTCACCGACGCCCCCCCCCCCCCACTCCCTGTAGTCGCCTCTGATTGCAATTTTGCCCCGTTCCGCCACCGTGGTGCCCCTGATTGGCTCGCCGCCGGGTGGGCGCGTATGGCGGGATCATGTTACAGGTCAAGGTCACCCACCGCCAGCGGGCCTGAACACCTTATTTACGGGTTGATGCACCCCAAGTAGCGAGAGTTGTTCTCGTGTGTGAGGCATGGAGAGGAGTGGCATTGTTTTACTTAGTGGGGCAGTGGGTTTACATTGTAGACAGCTCTGCCATACATCGTTGTTCAAAGAGAGAACATAATTGTTCTCGATATTTAGGGCATCCCAACAATGATGGAGGAGAATTCGGATTAGCCGTAGTACGCAAACAGATTTGTATCGATGGCAGATAGAACACCGCTACATTTTATTCCGGATGCCAGGTTCCACCATATTTTCGTTGCAATGAGCTGACGGCTCAGGAGCTATAATATTTCAGCGAATATCAGCATCAACTCAGCCAACAACTTTTTGGACCACTGTCGTGCGCAGCGGGTTATTCTGAAGAACACAAGACTATCCTAGGAAGATCCATAAGGCAGTGTCCTAACAGGGACGTGGCCGACGGTCAGAAGCTGCTGCAGAGCGGTCATTCACCTCCCTGCGGGAGTTTTGAGCGAGAGTGGAAAGTTCAGTTTTGACAGCAATCTGGCAGCTCAAGTTGCGACGAACTGTTGTTTATCAACAACCAAAAATCTCCTGGCGGGTAGAACTATTGAAAGGACGGTTGAGGAGAAGTAAGTGTCCAGTTCCCATTAATTTTTCAGTTTGAATTTCTGCCAGCTATTCAATTGGAGATATTACTCAAAACTAGTACTACAGTCATAGATTTCGGGGTCCTGAGGCGAGGAGTATGATTATACACACATCAAATATTATTGACTAAAAGGCCAAAGAACACGGAGATGGCCTTCTGACGCAGACCGTCCGCGTCAGAAGTTGGGCAATGTTCAACTTTTGGTGCGACGCGTTGCAGCGTCGCGCGATGCGTTACGGCGGTACGCGCACGTTGCAACGCATTTAGTGTCCTAACCAAAAAACGCGGGTCGTTGCGGCAGATCGAAGGCTTGCGACGCGTTGCAACCCCATGCGTTTTGGTGAGAGCACCGTGTCAGACCAGCAAAACCTTATAAATTGGCTAGTTCCATATTCTGGAGCGTTTGGGAAGAAGCGAACACCAGAGAACATTATGGGCTAAGCCATTTCACTTTTGCTAAATTTCTCGCAATTTTGTTTGAGCGTTTTTTTATAAATTTTGTTCAAGCTGCTGTAAATTTGGTTATTGGAGTCGGAGCCCCACTAAATTCATCAAGGGAGAAGACCCCGAACCCACCACCCGAACGAGCAGCTATCACAATGAAGGGTCAATTCAGAAGCCAAAGTTTAAGGTCTCACAAAGCACAGGGACGGCCATCCCGCTCAGGTCACCCTCTCACCAGGCAGTTGCCAGTCGACCTACGTCGGGTAAACCTAGAGCGCCGGAGCGTCTCAGGGGAACCGATCCCAAGCCTGGACATGCACTGCCACTGCATGTTACTGAGCAGCCGGCCGGAGTCCAACGTTCTACCAACTGAGCTACCGGGATGTTTGGCTTTTATTATTGGGCATTTTATAGTCCATTGACACTAATTTCACCCTAATTTGTTGATGAATAAGGTTGCCGAAATCTGTTTCAAGATGTGATGTTTACTGGTGCACCAAGATTGTTTTCATGCCAGCATTGCAGTCCCCAGTCCAGTTAACCCTTGCCCCGGTGGCGGGTACGAGCCACCTTCACCCCTGGTGGGGGCTAAAAAGACCCCCACGATCTCAAAAACTAAGAGAGCTAGAAAAAAGCGCAAAACGGCAATCGAAAGCTCTTCGAAAATGATATCGAAAATACTGGTCATTTTTCTTGTCAGGTCAATATCAAGGTCACCAGAGGTCAAAATAGGTCAAAATCGCTAATATGAGGTGTACTAAGAAAACCTCCTATATCTCAGAAACTGTGATAGCTAGAAACATTTTTCTAACACCATTCGAAAGCCCTTGAGATGCGCTTTCATTACAGTGGCATTCATTTTCGTGTCAGGTCAAAGCCTAGGGAGCTACAGGTCACTGAATATTGGGCATATTCTTGGGAATGTCCATAGCCACCCATGCATAAGGGCGTTTACTTTTTCGCTAATAGCTTCCAAACCAAACAAGATACAGCCATAGTGTATGTACCATTGCAATCCTCTCGTCAATACGAATCGAATGATATATGATATTGCTATGCCAGGTCAAATTTAAGAATTTGACCTGACCCAGGTCAACGGTCTGACCCAACTTGACCTGGTATAGTCATGATGTATATCATTTGACTTCCAGTGACTATACAAACACTTTGGTGACAAAATAAAAGCTCTATCTTAGTTTATTCAAGATTTATAGAAAAACACCAAAAAATGCTTATTTGACCTAAGGTGACCTTTTAAAGGTCACAAGTCAAAAATTTTGTATCAGCTTCAGAAATGGGCTAAGAGCAAGTCGCAACCGATGTTTGAAGTTGATTCCATCCATACTTACTGAGAAAAGCTCATTTCGGATTTTCCCCATGCATTGTCAATGGGGAGGTCATGCTCTGCACATGACCTTAGGTCACCAATATCAAAAATCCCGGAACAAATGTTATAGCCCTGGTGGGCCCAAGATGTGGTATGAGTTTCAACTTGATCGATTAACCCTTCTTTTAGTTATGCCGTCCTAAGTATTTTTGAGGTGAGGTCACTTCACCTGACCTGGTGACCTGACCTGATATGACCTTGAGCCAAAATTTTCAGGAAAGATGTAAAAAGACGAAGGAACAGCTAGACCAAGTTTGGCGGCGCTGCGCGCCGCCGTTTTTGGTCACTTCGGAAAAACCCGAGGGGGTCTAAAAGACCCCCCCCCGGGCGAAGGTTAACGCCGTATCCTGCTAGTGACAGACCGTATCACGGCAGCATCGAAAGGATGCGACAGAGGAATGACCAGGGGCGGACGCAGACCCGAGTTTTGGGAGGGGCCAAACTCAAGTCTGCCTCTCCTCCGGGGGGGTGGGAGCGAGGATGCTTCTTTGCTCTACAGACCTAGTGTAAACACCTTTTTTCAGTGCTCGATAGACCTAGTACAAGCGACCTCTCCAAGTACATGATCGCTCTCTGGGGGGTGGTGGGGGAACGAATATTTTTTTTGCTCTACAGACCTAGTGTAAACACATTTTTTTTCAAAAAACTTTCCGAGCGTTTGGGGGCCAAAAGATAGTTTGCCCCCCTCCAGTGCTTTGGGAGGCATGGCCGGAATGCCCCCCCTGCGTCCGCCAGTGGGAATGACCCGTTTTCAAGGAACCATCAAAACCACCCCATAACCCCTTTTGCAATGGTCCCTTCTTGTTGACCCGGTGAGAACCTACTTATCCCTCCACCTCAAATAATCATTTCATCATCTTAAACTTCTAGTGTTGCATAATAATAAAATGTCAACTAAGTGTGTGAATGTCACATGGTACCGCGTTTGTCTTTATTGTAGGACAAACGCAGCGTAGGCGACAATGCTCGGCTTCGAGACTGTAGGCATTATAAAATATACATACTAAGGATTACGAAGAACATGGTCATATATAGATATAGCCATTTTCAAGCTGGCCTTTCCGCTTTCATTGGCATCGGCGCGTGTATCACGCTTCCAGCGCGGACCGAGGGCTGCAGCGGCGGGGTGGTGCATGGCGTCACCAAACAGCGGGTGTCGTATCGCCAGTAAGGGAGTGTCAATTGAAACAAAGTATTGGAAACTGCATCATATACCCTTGGTCCCGAAAAATACTAAGGACTCAAAATTGGTGCCTATACATCACACATTGCACAAACATCTAACCACCCACGTGCACAGAATGTCTCCCACACCTGTCCCCCTCCCTCAGTCCAACAGCAGGCACGACCACCACCATTCTCAACACCACGCATGTTGCTTTTATAATCTGCCACGAGACCCCTCCCCCACCGAGGCTTGAACTCGGCGGCAGCGGCGCCCGGCGTGACCTTTCTAACCTCTGTGCCCCGCGGGCAATCGCGGCTGCCAGCGGATGGCGGCCGCTGATTGGTGGAGGCGCGTTTACTTGTATTGCGAGAAACTAACTGGGGGAGGGGGATCTATCGTTTCCATAACCCTGTTGGGAGGGATTTGGAGTATCCGATCAATTTATTCAGAGGCTCTGCTAGGACTTTAGCCCAGGACCTGAGGCTCATGAGCCATTGATGCTTCCACTGAACTACACTAATAGAGGAAAAGAGAGATTCGTACTTAACTAAAACTTAACCGCCGGACGAGTTATAGAGAGTGAGGGCAAACAGAGAGCGCTGTCAAAGTTGAACAAGATAACATGCCAGAAGAGGAGAGCAGGCGCTGCTCTGCTCCGTGCTGGATAGTGAAAAGGCACAATACTTTATTCGGGACTTCAAAACATTGCGTTTTTTTAGAAAAATTTTTCCTTTTTGAATACTCCTTTAAAAATTTCTCCTTCATACTACGAAAACTAAGATTCTATAGCGAGAGCCAAACGTCATAGACGACGAAAATTTTTTGCCAAGGAGGGCACTCTTAATGGAATCCATCATACTAACGTGGATTTTTGAAAACCATTGGCGGCACCCAAGTCCGAGAGTTACCAGCTACAGCAATATCAAAAGAATCATTATATCACAAATTCTGTTTTCAAAACATTTAACACCTCAAAAATTAACTTAACAACTTAAAGCCCCATAAAACAAACGAAAACAGCTCCCACTGCCTGAAATGAAAAAAAATATGGGTGATAGAAATCCACACCCCAGCCCTGTAGGTAATTTCAATGTTTCACTTAGTTGGTCAGTGAGCATATACTTAGGAAATATACTCTTAAAGCGCAGCATATGTTGCAAAAAATTAGAATAATGGGCGGCGGAGGAATGTTATACCTACCAGTGAGTTATGAAACCCTTCTAACAAGGAGAGTTGGCGACGCCACATGATCCTGGAAGGTGGTGCCTCGATGGGCCCCACAAATCGTTATTGATTTGGTATATCATGTTTCATACTACTGCCTCTAATTCCATCTCTGCCTCGGGGTATGGCTATGATTTATATATGTCCCAATGACAATACTAATCTCCCCATTTAACTAAAACGCCGGCAGTGAGCGAAAGGGTGGATCGTGATGGAGACAATACTATTTTGTGTGACAGGCATGCAATAATGGCAAACAGTTTACTAATTGAAGAAAATACTCCGATTACATACCAAATTTGTGGTGTGAAGCCCAGTGATTTTGGTCAAAATGGACCAGTAAAAACAATATTTGTGTACGGATGAATTCTTGCAAAAGTTATTTAAGCAACCAGTCGTATTTCGGTTATATTTTCGTAGCTTTCGAAGGGTCATTCGACTATCTTCGTCAGCGAAAGATTGCTCAGCCAGCGCCTAATTTAATACTACGCAAGTTTGAGAAAACATCGCATCACACTC
>JAOTON010001427.1:0-12312 GCA_034440635.1 Lepas anatifera | reverse complement strand
GAAGATTTTGGATGATGAAACCAAAATCTCATTTAAGGACTCCTGCGATGTGATGTAACAAAAATTAATAATGACACCTAATTATGTTAATTTTTATACCATATTTTACTGTTATAGTTCTAACTTACTACTCTACTTCAATATTCATAGCATGTAGTCATAAATGCATGGTGTGGCGAGCCACCCCTGCTGCCACGGCCCAGAGCTGGGCCCGAGACGTCGGCCGCGCCGCCGCGTTTTACGACTTTGCATCCGGTGTCCAGTGCTCTGGCACAGCGAGCGACGGCCCAGGCAGGTGATGTCATGCGCATGACTTCTGTAACCCGGTGCTTCTACAGTTGCCTGATAAAAGCCTTCATCAGTTTCTGACGTTGCTGTGACGTCTATCTTTTTCACAAATCCAGTCATTTCATTGGCGTGTGTGGTGGGCGTCCACTTCCCTGCTGTTTCGGTGTGAGATGGACATATGTAACTGGCTACCCGCTGTTGTCTCGGGGAGTGCGCTTAGAACCGTCTTCACCAGCGGACCTCTGCAGTCAGGCGCCGGCGACGGTCGGCATCGCGTCAGACCATGCAAGACCACGCCAGGTCACGCTGGATTAGGCTAGGTCACCGTGAATCACGCTTGTAGAAGATAGGTTGACAGAGAGCAGCGGTTCGTAGCGACGCGTATTCTTATTCGACACCTCTACGTAGTTAATTGGCGCAGCCATTCCGAGTGAAGACCGACTGCTTTAGTACCTGTTGGACTTATATTCATCGCTGCTAGGACCTGCCTTTACACAACGCGAGGCAATACAGAAGAAAGAGGAACCAAGATTCTTTCATCATATAATGGCGCGACGAGGTCTTACCACCTCAACTTAATCACAGCCGAGTGAAACGTTTTCAGTCGACACCTCTCCTGCGTTACCCTCCCGGGATATTGCTCTATCTACAAGATAGGAAATTTCCGCCGCACGTTGCGTACGAGGGTCACTCGGAAATTGTGCCGAAGTGTCTCTATTGCTTTGGTGCCGGTGGATGAATTCAAACCATGGCGGATACGAGGGTCGTTCGAAAGCATATCGAGTGATTGTGACGGGGCGGGGAATCGGACTATGATCATGATTTCATCGTTTTGGAGTTGCTTTTTTAGGAAACACTGGCTGATCCATTACGGCGGAGGAGAGCATGCGAGGGCTATTGCCCCTAAAGGCTGAAAACGTATAATTTGCCCGCCCAACGGTCCAGTGGCGGATCAGGAATTCATTTCGGGAGGGGGACTAGGGCTCGATCCTCATTGGTCAGAACCTCGGGCAGCCCCTCGTGCATGTATTAACAATAGGGGCTCGGACATGGGGGTGAGCCTCCTTGTCCCCCTTGATCCGCCACTGCAACGGACTACCGTCCAAAGGAAATCACGTAAATTTGGGCGAAAATGGTAAATTTCGGCATTAAATGCAACAGATGTTAAATACCGTACACCCCACTCCATCCCTTCCTGTACTCACATGTTGAGTTCCAGGTGTCATTTTGCGGTCCAGTTCCCGCCAGCCCTCCCCGCCGCTGACCATGAATCTCGACCCAGTTGGAACCCCCTCAAATCGGAGTCCTTGATCCGTCCGTGTTTGGAAACAATGTGAGGTACCTTCTTCCCCGACCCAAAATTTGTCGCTTCGGACCCTGAAATTTGTCGCTCACGCCCGTTACCTCCTGTTACCCCAAAAATAGACCCCTGCTGGTGGACTATTTTGCAAAACTCAAAGCAGTAATATGGGCAGCCCAAGGCACGCCCTCAACACAGTGCTGAGTCAGCCACAGCGCTGGCACCGCGCCAGCGCCCCACGCAGAGGTCGGGCGGTGATTACTTCCGGAGTCAGTGGGTGGGTCACACGTGATTTCTGGCGGCTGCGCTGGCGCGTAGACAGGCGCGCAACCGACGGGTGTGTCAGCCGCGTTGTACGTGCGTTTTCAGAGGCTCGACAGGATGTCTATCGCACCTTGTGAGTCAATTCGGGCGCTCTCCAGCATGCGCACAAGGCGCTGTTAAAAATCGCAAAAAGCAGCAGTTTCTCGGACACCACACACAAAGTCATCAGATCTCTCGGCGGGCGCCTGCACGCGTGCATAGATTTCACGCCGGTCCACCAGAACGGTGCACGGCTGGCGTAGATGCTGCTCCATGGCCTTACCCACAGTGGGTACATTCGCACTTTCGGGCACATCCAAACTGGAAGCGCAGGACTCGCGTCCATTCTGCATCGAAAAGACTGACGAGCGTCGCTCGCTGTTCTCGTATGGACAGATACGACATCCCAGTAAGCAGCATGAAGCCCTCTAGTTTTTGTTTCCACGCCGCGAATTCCCGCAGGGATGCAGACGCTGTGAGTAACGGTGCGGGTGTAGCGTTCCTGGGAAGCCTGGCGGGCGGCCTGCTAGCGTTGGCGGATGCCGCGTCGGTGATGGCAGCAGACAGATTACGTTCGAGCTCGTAGTAGCCGCTCCACCATCCCGGACAGACGTTCTTCCTGCTGAAGCCGCCTGCTCCACTTGCTGCACTAGCGGCGCCGAAGACAGTTGCTCCACAGAACCCATTGTCTTACCACTGTTTCGAAACACAAATGGAGCACACGCGAAACTCACACGAAGAAGCACACCGACCGCGCCATGTTATCTTCTCGATTCCACAAAATATGACGGTCCCTGAACACTTCTCCTTCAACGTATTGCTAATTGTGGATTAATAAATTTCGACAACCTCACCAGGTTCCAAAAGATCAGTATTTTACTGCATGTAAAGATACTGAAAAACAGACTTAGAACCAGCAGGCACTGGCTGTGCAGGCTATCATTGTCCAGACAGGCAGGTTGCTTGTAGAGAGTGGGGCGGATCGGCTGGGGCGGTTGCGGCCCGACGATTGGCGCTGGGACTTGATGCCCTCTAAAAGCAGCCCTCCCGGGCAGTGATTCAGGTATTTTGTATGTGTTTGTCATTCAAATAGTTAATGAAATTTCACTCTTATTTTTACTTGTGCCGTGTGTGTGCGGGTGTGTGTGTATATGTGGGTATGTTTTGTCTGCGATCAATATTTAACAGCAATCTGTACCGGCGCCTAGATTTAAGCCTCTGAGCTTTTGCGCCGGTCCAGCACCGATTATGCCACTTTGGACATTGTGAACAATAAACGGCATGGAGATGGAGATGTTGTGTCTATAAAAACAGTAGGTTTCTACAACGTGGAGTGTGTATTTACGCACGAGCTGTTACACGACTGAGGTGTCAGACATGACTGCCCATCACGCCCCTGCGTGCCCGGGTCACCCCACAGTCGGCGGGGTGATCAGCGGGCGCGAGCAGTTATGGAAAATGGGGCGGGAGTACAACAGGCTGGAGCTAATGTTAGAATTAACCAGGGTTTAGTTTGGGATTGTTATCCTATCTGGGGAGTGTTTGAATGAAAGCACCCAACCCAAAATGTTATGCAAAGGCTGACTCAGCCACTCAAGTGGCTTTAAAAGCCGGAGGAGAGACAGGAGCCTCTTCTCAGGACCTACGGTTTAGGTGGCTGACTCAGCTCTGTTGACCTGACTGGGGCCTATGCTTGTGAGATGAGTGTGTGTCCTAGGGTTAGGTACCATGGCACCTCGGTATAGACGAAGCCCCCGGATGGAGGGTATATGGGGAGGCCCCGCTTCTATTAAGCGAGGGTGAAAGAAAGAAAGACCTTGCGTTCTAGGATTAGCAATGTAGGGCCGATAGATCCAGACAAAGCCACACACCCAAGCGACTGACGAGGTCCAACAAGTGTGCTCACCCTGGGACGAATCCCACCGCTCGGGTTTACGGCCGAAGAGAGATAGAGAAAGAAGAGAAAGAGTAGTGGTCTGGGACTGAGCGGAAGAGGTATCAGGTGGCCGGAATCCTAGAAACCAACACCACCTGGACTGACAGAGAATACTAACGGGCTGTGAAAACAGCTGTCTGCAGGGCTGGCTGGAGTCGACAGGCATACCACACCCACCAGCCAAAGAACAGCGGTCGGTGGGGCAGGCAGCAGCGACGAAGCTTGAATCAGGAGCAGGTCTTGAAAAAGTCTTTTACTCCGTCTTCTTGTCTTCGCAGCTGGGACCTTCAGCAAAGCAGCAGCGATAGCAAGCAGCAACGGCACCAGACCTGCCGGCAAACGCTGGGGCAGGCTACGCCAGTCAGGTACTGATGATGCGCGTCTAACCTCTTCTGATGGTGTCCAGGTCTTCCATGTGATTGTGCCCATTCCCATGCTGGCTATGGCTAGCCCCAGTGACCTGATAGGTCAGCTGTGTACACCAGAGAGCATGGTTGAAAATGTGTCACGCTGGTCTAGTGGATAGAGCATTGGTCTACCGTGGGCGAGAAAATCGGTTTGGCTTTGACGGCGATCACAAACCATTTATTGTGTCGTTCACTAAGAGAACGAAGGCTAGAACGTCCCATATGGTTGTGGGGTGATACATTTAATTCGGAAGGGACCTGCTTCCCACACATTGCCTATGTGGTTCTGCGGAAATGCGGCGTTAGCCGGGGCTTCAGGCCGAGGCTTCGTGTCGCACTGAATATTTTCAATAGCCAAGTTCTGCTGCAATCCCTGGTTGGCGAGTTGGCGGATTGTTCCACCTCTGCAATGGCCAGTCCGCATCGCCACAGTGGCGGATCCAGAACGGCATTCGAGGAATCCCACCATTGTCTAGATACAGCATCTGTGTATGCATTAACCACAGGCATTTTTGCATTTCGGAGGGTTGGGGAGAAGGTAGCTGGAGGCCCTAGTTCCGTCCCTTGTGTCGGCCACGGTATGTAAGCATACAAAAGAATGTAAATCTCGTTGCACCTGTTTACAATCGTCTCCAAATTACCGATCAACATTAATGAGGGACAATTGACCTTTGCAGATTTCGAATCTGGACTTCATACCAACAAAAGGTTGCTGCGGATGCGCAATGAAGCGTAGGATGATAAGAGAAGCTATGTCGGCAACCGAGGGACCGATTTTCTTGAAATTTTGTAAGGCGAGGAAATGACTCTGCCCGTGGCAAACCACACATGATGTCATATTTGAGCTCCACTGCTTTACACATGTACAGTAACAATTCTAAAAGAAACCGTAAACAGGAGATGAGGACATGAGCAGAGGGAAAACCGACATGCTTAAATCAATCATGATGGCTTTATCACTTTTTTAACTGCAAAAATCACTGCGCATGCGCATTAGAAATTGTGATAACAGAGGGTGTCTTGGAAGCCAGTTGACCAATTCTAGCTGGAGTTTTTGCAAATAAGAGCAAGAACTATATGCAATTCCAATTGATGTCGTGGTGACGCGGCACTGAACTCAAGTGGACGCGCAGCAGGAGTTCTAAAAATAGATAATCTATGAGAGGATATTTTAGACCAAGAGACAAACACAGGGCCAAGCAACACGCTTAATCGGGTTTTAACACTTAAAACCAACACAGCAGGTAGATGAACGCGTTTCGACAAAAATTGTGGGATTCAGCATCTATGGTAGGAGGGATAAGGAACCCGTCATCAAGACATTCAGCAGTTTCATCGTTTGATTTTGGGGAAAATTATCGTGCGATAGAAATATAAAGACACCGTTTTTGAGGATATTCCAATAATGCTTCTTGAAGATTCTAAAATATATATAAGCAAGCTTCTCGATATGAGACAATCTAGCCTTATCACCGTTTTAAATAATGTTCTATGTTTTATCATCATTATTAGCCTTTGTTATTATTATATAAAACTTTTTTCTCTCTTTGCTTTCAACTCAAACTCCTAATACAGCCGCAGATTTGGCCGATTTCATGAAGTTTTTCCATCTAAGATTGAAAAAGTATCATTTTAGCTATATGTGCTGCTTCTGTAGCTTTCCTATTCTTTGTTTCTACAAACTGCTATAATTTTAGCCTTTATCCCAGTTTGGTAGATGATTTGTCTTCATGGAATGTATGACAAATGCACTGAATTCTGAGTTACTCTCGAAGGTCTCTTCTATGTTCTTTAATCTTGTTTTAGACCCCGTCCTGTTTCACCTATGTACGATTTCGTACACGACCCGCACGGCACCTGGTACACTACACTTTTGGATCTAAGTCATCTGATCTTTCTTTTTCGCTAAGATGCTACTAAGTTTTTTACCGGAACAAATGCTACTTTTGCAACCCGTTTCCTTCAAGTTTGTTTGCAATAATTTCAGCTGGTTTGGCAAGGTATCGTAACACATCGTATCTGCTCCTTTTTGTTGGATTTCGCGGATCGTTTTCTAATATCTAGAGCTTTCTTCTTTTCATATTTATCAGAAATCCTCTCGGATATTTTAGCTTAGTGAACGAGGTCATAATATGTTCTATCTCTTCTTGCAGTATTCATCACTACAAATACGGAAGGCCCTAAGAAAAATCCTAATACTACTCCTCGCTTCACCCTACTGTGACCTGAGTAATAATGTACATAGCATTCTTGTTCGTTGGCTTTCGATATACTTTGAATTTAACTTCGGCACTCCTAACAATCTCTGTGTCAAGGAAAGCTAGAGTTCTCTGATGTTCTTTTTCAATGGTGAACTGGATTTTCGGATCAACTGAGTCAGTTGATTGAGTTTAGTTTCTAAGTCCATATCATTGGGGATTTTACAAAATCAATATGTCATCGACATATCGAGCCCAGATCACATTTGACCCCATTATCTCTAGGTAATGATGTTTTTCTCAGTTGCCATTCCATGTGGAGTAGGCATGCAGCAACTGGGCTTAACGGTGAACCCATCGCAAGACCACTGTGTTGAAAGTACTCATCCGAGTTGGCGCGAAACCACCAAAATTCATGCACATTTTTAGCAATTTTAAATAGTCTTGTTTTGGTAAGGGCAGATGGTCAGGGTTCATGTTCTTTGTTACGGATTCGATAGCTTTCATTGCCCCCTCTACTGAAACGTTCGTAGGTCACGATTTAACATCAAAACTGGCTAGAAACTGATTCGAGAAGTCGATGTCCTTAATTTTCACTCATGAGGTCATCAGTATTCCGGAGGTGTGCGTCGCTGACGGCACCCAACGAGCTTGATAGGGGTCTTGCTAATACTTTCATGATACGATGAGGAGCAACGCCAATCCCTGACGTAATGGGACGCATCGGTATGTTTGCTTGGTGCAGCTTTTGGAAGACCGCGCATTCGTGGTGCGGTAGGAGCCTCTTCCAGAAGGTGAAGGAGTTGTTTTCCCTTTTCAGACTTTAGTAACAGTTTTCTTGTTTCTTGGTTGAATTTCTTACTGAGTTTTTCAATAAATCCAGAAGCTTCTTTTTCTCATAGGTATCTGTGTCTTGTAAGAGATTCTTCATTTTATTTATGTATGCAGCCTTATCCAATATCACAACTCCTCCCCCTTTATCCGCTTGAGTAATGATTATTGACGGGTCATTGGCAAGGCTCTTCAACGCGTTCATGTATCTTCTAGGTAATTTATCAGGTTCTTTGTCCGTTAGAGCCTTACAGCATAACAGAATGCCTTGGTAAATCCCTTCTCTACATCATCCTCGTAATATTTGTAGTCTTGCTGGACATGATCTACAATGATCTTTGTCTCTGCCTGTATCAAACTTGAAACCAAGAGATATCAAACTTGAAACTAAGATCTACCTGCTGTGTTGGTTTAAGTGTTAATATCTGTCAACCACTGTTATACAACTATCTGACATGAACATCGAAACCAACATCACAGAGAAACAAGAATTTGTCACCAGAAAAAAGATATATCCAGTAATGAATCGTTTAAAATTCCTTCAAGACTGTATCATTGAACAAGTTTTACCAAAAATCAGCTCCTCAACAACTTAAAAGAAAAGATCATCCCTTTAGTGCTTCTGCGCTGTCACCCCCAGTACATGCGCTGAGATAAAAGACAAGATATATGTTCTAAAAGACGAACTAAAGGGAATACAATTGTCGATATCATTACGAACAAAGTTCTCAACAAATTCAAAGATAAACAAAAAGCGAAACTCAAACAAAAACTGAAGAATCTGTGCGATGCTAGTCCATGGAAAGAAGCCGGGAACGTTGACATAGTTACAAATTTATCAACACGGTCACTCAGTAATTATGAAAAAGAAGCGAAGCATCTCTTGGTTTCAAGTTTTATACAGGCAGAGACAAAGATCATTATGTAGACTGCGTCCAGAAAGGAACTACAAATATTACGAGGATGATGTAGAGAAGGGATTTATACAAGGCATTCTGTTATGCCGTAAGGCTCTAACGGACAAAGAACCTGATAAATTACCTAGAAGATACATGAACGCGTTGAAGAGCCTTGCCAATGACCCGTCAATAATCATTACTCGGGCGGATACGGGGGGAGGAGTCGTGATATTGGATAAGGCTGCATACATAAATAAAATGCAAGAATCTCTTACAAGACACAGATACCTATGAGAAAAAGCTTCGGATTTATTGAAATCTCAGTAAGAAATTCAACCAAGAAACAAGAAAACGTTACTAAAGTCTGAAAAAGGGAAAATAATCCTTCACCTTCTGGAATATGGCTCCTACCGCACCAATAATGCGCGGTCTTCCAAAAAGCTGCACAAAACAAACATACCGATGCGTCCCATTACGCCGTCAGGGATTGGCGGTGCGCCTCATCGTATCGCCAAAGCATTAGCAAGACCCCCCTTATCGGCTCGTTGGGTGCCGTCAGCGACGCACACTCCGGAATACTGATGACCCCATGATGAAAATTAAGGACATCGACTTCGAGATAAGTTTCGAGCCAGTTTTGATGTTAAATCATTATTTACGAACGTTCAGTAGAGGGGCAATGAAGCTATCGAATCCGTAACAAAGAACATGAACCCTGACCATCCGCCTCTTACCAAAACAAGACTATTTAAAATTACGGAAAATGTGCATGAATTTTGGTGGTTTCACTTTCAACTCGGATGAGTACTTTCTACCACAGTGGTCTTGCGATGGGTTCACCGTTAAGCCCAGTTGCTGCATGCCTATACATGGAATGGCTTGAAAACATCATTACCTAGAGATAATGGGGTCAAATGTGATCTGGGCTCGATATGTCGATGACATATTAGTTGTAGTCCCTAATGATATGGACTTAGAAACTAAACTCAATCAACTAAACTCAGTTGATCCGAAAATCCAGTTCACCATTGAAAAAGAACATCAGAGAATCCCTAGCTTTCCTTGACACAGAGATTGTTAGGAGTGCCGAAGTTAAATACAAAGTATATCGAAAGCCAACGAACAAGGAATGCTATGTACATTATTACTCAGGTCACAGTGATAGGGTGAAGAGAGGAGTGGTATTAGGATTTTTTCTTAGGGCCTTCCGTATTTGTAGTGGATGAATAATTCTGCAAGAAGAGATAGAACATATTATGACCTCAAGTTCATTAAGCTTAAAACAGATCCTGATATGACTGATAGCCATGAAAAAGAAAGCCTACAGACAGGCGAAATGATCCAAGCAAATCAACAAAAATGATAGATATATTGATGTTGGCTTGACTTTGCATCCAAACTAGCTGAAATAACAAACAAACTAGTTGAAACAAGTTGCATGTACAAGCAAAGATTGATTCGGAAAAACTGGGCAGCATCTTACGGAAAGCTGTTTAAAGACATCAGATGATTCTAGGATCCAAAAAGTGAAAATGAGGAAAGGTATTTCCGGGCAAGGCTGGAGGAAATGCAAGCAAGAAAGAAACAGGAATGCTGGTTCAAATGAAGATTATGTTTGAATACAAAGAGATCTTCTTAAACAAATCAGAATTTACTACCCTTGTCATGCTGAGTCCAATAAAAAGATGCAAATCAGACTTCACCAGCAAAACTGGGAGACAGAGCTAAAATTATAGCAGTTTGTAAAAACAAAGATAATAGGAAAGCTACAGAAGCAGCACATATAGCTAAAAATGATACTTTTAATCTTAGGCCAGGCTTCATGAAATGGGCAAAATCTGCGGCTGTATTAGGAGTTGGTTAAGCAAAGAGAGAAAAAAGTTTTATATAATAATAAATAAAACAATAATGATAATAAAAACATAGAACATTAGTGCTAGTGATATGTTGATTGTCTCATTCATTAAATGTAGTATATTTAGAATAACTCCACAAGCTATTATTGGAACATCTCAGCAAAAACATTTGATATTTCTATCGCACGATAATTTTGCATTAGGATCCAAACGATGAAACCGTTGAAATGGCCTAAGACGGGTTCCCATCCTTCCCACCGTGGAGATTTAGCAAGATAATTTTTGTCGTTTCAGTCTATCTACCTGCTGTGTTGGTTTTCTAAGTGTTAATATCTGTCAACCTATTTGTTACATTTGAATCGGGTCGATAGTATTCTTTGCTTTAATTAATAAAAACCAGTTACTCGATGCACGTTCATCATAAAATGAGCCTGTCATAATAAATGGGCTTGAATTTGCTGATAATTTGGTTACGGGGCATTTAGTCGTAGAATCACATAATGTAGTAATGGATATTTCCATTGTTCTCTGCATGCGCAGCCTTTACTTAACAAACCGGTTTTATACGTGTGCATATTTCGGCAATGACAAGGACAGAGAGCAAATCTGGTGCAGTGTGCAGATATATGCTAGGTTAGGAAATACTGGGTTTCATAGGGGAGCCGAATAGAGTCATTACGAAAACATATGGCTTATGGTCCGGTATTGCGTTGCTGTAATCTATAATACTGCTGAAAAGACTCTCATCTGTCAATCGAACTGTCCAGCTAACGTGCATTGTCACCGGCTTCTCCTGCGCCGGAGTGGCACCTACCGAGGCCGCAGTCCGAGTGTAGTAATTGTATTTATTGCATTGCTGGAGATCTCTTCTCGATCCAGGGGGTCCGGGGTGGGTTAACGCTGCCACGGCACATACGAGCCCTATACAAAGTTTATGGGAGACCCAAAATCCAGGGGTCCTGACCCCCATCCCCCCCGACAAGGCGTTGCCCCACGTAACCGAAGGTGATTGGAAATGCTGAAAAGCTCATTCTTTAGAATTGAGATTTTCCATTGAAAATCAACTGGAGCTAACTCATCAGGGACATGTTACCATCAGCTGCATGAGATCAGGGATAGTTGATACCAGCCCAAACTGCTCGTACAATTTTGATGATTTTTTTCTAGAGATAGGGTCCTGATGGTGATCTATTTTGTGGGGCATAGGTCACAACCCCAGGAAAACTCCGATGCACGTGCAATCGACACCCTTTTTATCCTATAGGGTTTAACATTACGGAAACAAAGCCAATTTGCTGAAAATCGGCTCGATAGATTTTGTTCCTTTTTAATATGATAGGGTAACCATGGAGACCTTCACTGGGCTATGGGTCACTACCCCAGGAAAATTTCGTTTGCACGTGCAATCTGCACGTGAAATTTTACGTGTTAAAAGTTCATGGAGATTTTTTAAAAATTAAAACGTGAAATTTACAAAAAAATTAGCCTTATCGGATTTCTTGCATACCCTTTTGTTGTGTTAGTCGGTACCTTCAACTACTACGAGGTATAGGTAAAATATTTGGGAAAATCGAAATTTGGGCAATTTGACCTTGAAAATGACCTTGCAGCCCAGCAATCTCGACTTTGCTCCCCCCAAGAGGGGGCCCCGGTGGGTCACCGGTGGCACTTTGGGCCAAAAAGTGTAAGCATCTGTGGACACAGTGCCTGGGGCTAGTGATGAATGGTTATTGGGCATTCATGATATTGGCTAGGCTCTCCACTGCTGGAAACTGCCAAAATATTTTCTCCCATTCGGATGAGTGGCCCCTACAGCACCCAGAGCCTTCCAGATAGGAAAAAACTAAGTATTTTCTAGTTTTTAAAGTTCACAAGCCCCTAGCTGCTACTGCATGGGAACGTTTTTGACGAAACTTAGCACATTTGTGCCCAAAGGGGTCGTCTATCAAACAAAACCTTTCAAAACCCTTTGGGTGCCCTCTTCCATGTGTCACGTGACCTTGAGTGTGCACCGGCACCCTCCAAAACTGATTTTTGGACAATGTACGGTTCCTGTTCGTACAGATAGTCCCCCCTCGTAATAAAATGATGATTACTTACACCATCTGACAGGAGTGAGATGGTCATATTTAAAAAACAATGCCCGTTGGTACACACGGGCACAATCAGTTTGAAGATGTCCCATTAGTTAGTGTTAAAGCAGTGGGACACTTATGATGCTTGCGTGGCCAAACAAATGAAGCTACGTCCACCGTTTTTGGTAATAGGGTCACATTTAATGGAGTGGTAGTATT